>VZTV01020559.1:2817-21516 GCA_013400875.1 Anhinga rufa
AGTGTAAGCGCTACTGAGCAACAACTAAAACATCTCCACATTATCACCACTGCTTCAGCACAAATCCAAAACACAGCCCCATACTAGCTACTATGAAGAAAATTAACTCTATCCCAGCTGAAACCAGGACAGACCAATAGCTGGAAGACATATCTGTTAATGCCTGTTGATCACATGGAAAACATCTTTGGGTCAGTAAGTTCCAGAAATGCAGCATGCTGGAAGGCACGAGAGCACATCACAGGAGCAGGTACTTTAAGCCTGCCCCATTCCTATAATCTTTCCTTGGCATCTGCTATCAACAGCTACCAGCATCAAGGTGCTGAGCTAAACGGGTCAATGGAAGCATACTTAAGAAATAAAGTATTTTCTGAGCTGTTAATGGAACTTTGCAGTAAATCAGATTCTCCAAGATAAAACTTTTAATGTCAGGATTTATTTACCTGGAGTTCTCTGTACTTAAAGCACGAAACATCCAGGGACAGGAGCTCTTGAAGCAGGTATACTGTGGGCAATTAGAACTAAGCTATTTTATTGAGATGCCACATAAGCATCTCAGTTCAAGTATGTCTAAATTTAATTAAAGTTTAAAATTTAAGATAGAATAAAGTATCCAACTCCTTGTGCAGGTCATGTGGGAACCACAATAAGAGCAGCTTGCTCAGCTCTGGGCTAGGGTAAGAGAATAAGAACATCAGCAGCATCGCTCTGTAAGGCTCCTATGGTAATTTCAAAACCAGCACTGATTGAAGCTGAGAAGAAAGGCAGCCAGTATTCCTCTCTATCAGTGTGAAGCTGCCTTAAAATGGATAGGAGAGACTGTGTTCAAAACCAGAGCCATTCCTTTGAGGCAAAGGGCTGGAGGTTTCAAAAGAGGTAAGCTCTTTGACAGCGCTTGCAGCATCGTGTTTTCAGAAGTTAAAACTGTCAGCTGGAAGTGACTGCCCTGCAGCCCAGGCATGAAGTCTGGCTGTGTAGAAACGAAGCCTGTTGCAGTGGGAAGTAAAATTTTACTGACCATCTTCACTGATGCACTGTAACCTTCTGCAACAGTTTAAGCAAGAGCATTTTAGTTCACATTATGAAAAATCAAGGAGCATGTGCAATTACCCCAGCTGAGCCAACACAGGCTAACATCACCAGATGTGCCACTTGGTTTCTTGCAGTTGTATCATCATTAGAGGCTGGTCTCAGTTTTGCTTAGTTCTGGGTCAATAGCAAGCTTTTAACTCCTAGGAAAAGAGAGAACATGAGAAAAATTACTGGGAAGAAAGCTATCTGGCGGCTTACCTGTACTAGGGTTTCTCTGAGCCTTCTGGCAGGTGCCAGCTTCTAGGGCACGTAACACTATATCCTAGGGCATAGAGCTGGAGTTTATATACCCATATTCTTCTTGAAAATCATTATTTATAGTAATTTAAAATTCAATTGAATGTCCAATGAAACCATTTTTGTAGAAAGCAGATAACTAAGCAATCTTCTTTCTCAAGGTTGCATCTTAAACCTTTTGTCCATCTATTTTCTCTTTAAATGGCTGCATGCAGACTGAAGGAAACCCTGTTAGTACAGGCTGGCTGTTTGAGCCATGGTGAATGCAAGGTGTCTCAGGGGAAGGCAGACTGGGTCGGGGTCTGCAGTGTGGAAACCAAGAGATTGCCTGTCTGGTTTGTGAGGTGAAGGGAGAGAGCAGATAGAGGTTTGTTGTCTGTAAGCAAAGAAACAGCAGAAATAGGCATGTCTTCATGACTGACTCAGTATTTATGATTTCTGCAATACCTTGAGCATCATTTCCTGGTGTGTTAATTGTGGAAGTGCCTAAGCTGGCTCAGGGTCTGGGTTGCAACAGATATAGCAGCATAGCAGCCACATTGCAGTGAATTTTCTGATGCTGACCCACAGCCAGACCCCACTCTGTCTGGGCAGGCTCAGGGAGGACTACACTTGCACTGTGTTAACTCCCAGAAATACCCACTGAGTCCTTGCCCACACCTGGCTCACGAGGACTATGGACGCAACTGGGCACAAGCCAGGAGGTGATGCTGCAACCAGGTCTGTGCTATTCTGTCTCTTCTTTATGGCTTTATCTATTTGCAGTGAGTTGGATCCATGATAGGGACTGAGCTGCCAACACTAAAACATGTGGCAGAAGGTAGTTTTGCCTCAGGGCCAGCTACAGAAAGTACCTCATTTCAAGATAGCAGCAAACCCATGTCACTGAGCAGGGAAGAAAGCTGTGACTGGCACCTGGTGTCCTGGGCTTGCCTGCAGCTGGGAGAACCTGACTCCCCATCATCCTCAGCATGTCTCAGCCCCAGGCAGCAGTGGGATAAACCTCTCCCAGTGGGTCACATCTGGTTCAACATCTACTGCTGTGGGCAAAGACTCTAAGAGGAATGTACCCACTTAGGAGGACAGAGCAATTATCTGTTTGCTAATGCACACAACAAAAGGCCACAGGACTTATAACCCACTAAGCTAAGCACTAATACATCTCACAGTCTTTAGCAAGAAACCCTGCAAGCCTTCACTGGCAGAGCAGATGTTAGCCCTGGGGGACGGGTTAGCCTCTGCTGATCCTTGCACTACTGAGCTTTTCCCCCTCAGGTTTTATACCTTGTCATATTAGTATTTCTCTTGGCTTACTGAGCTGTTGCTAGTGTCTTGGCAATGACACCTCTCTGTTCTTGCTTTTCTTACCTTGCATGGATTCAGCTCACAGCCCTGCTCACACTTCAAATAACCATTTTCTTGGTTAAACTGAGATGAGGTCTCACGGCCATGTTGCATCAAGTGAGGCTGTGAGTCCCAGGCAGCTAGCTCATGCCAGTGCTGAGGGTTGTGGGGGGTTAACTCGCAGAAGGAGAGGGTGGTGACAAATGGAGAGGAGCACGCCAGGTCCCAGCCATGCAGTCGAGGTAGGCTCCATCACCACCAGACAGTCCTTAGTGACAGCTCTGAGTGAGATTTGGCGAGAAGCACCCCAGTGCCAGTGTGATGGTGTGAATGAAAGACAACATGCAGTGTCTTAGCTAGTTCTTAACAGCTGCATCGTGCACAAGAATGTGCTCCCGCAAGGGCTCAGCAGTGTAAAATGCAGTACCCAAATGTGGGTTATCCTGAGTACATGCATGGGTGCCCTGCCATGTGCCTCGGGGCTGTCTTTAGTTGCCTCCACTCCTCTCAGCACAGCAGCCCTGATCCACTCTTCTTTTCCCAGAGGGCCTTCCAGCAGTCCACATCATGCAGTTCAGGGGATCAGGGCTCAGGAGTGCTCTTGGGAGAGGAAGGTGGTGGCTAATACAGCTTTGCAGGTGCCTCTTTGCTTTCTAGGATTACAGTCAAAAAATAAGATAACATAGATCATGAAAACCATTACAATAATATTAATCCTTGTATTCTCCATCAGAACTGTAATCATGTAAAGTGCCATCCATCTAGACTAAAATCAGAAACTCCGTGCTTTTAAAATGTTGTGATATCCTCAGTTGTTATACCCTGAAACCAGCGTATTCACTGAGGGAGAGCATGGTTCTGTGTGCTCGGCAGTGCTGCCAAGAGCTCTGTTACAGAATAACAGAATAACAGAACGGTAGGGGTTGGAAGGGACCTCCAGGGATCATCTTGTCCAACCCCCCTGCGTGAGCAGGCACACCTAGAGCAGGGGGCACAGGACCGCGTCCAGGCGGGCTTTGAATGTCTCCAGGAAAGGAGACTCCACAGCCTCTCTGGGCAGCCTGTGCCACTGCTCTGGCACCCTCACAGGAAAGAAGTTTTTCCTCATATTTAAGTGGAACCTCCTGTGTTCCAACTTGTGCCCGTTGCCCCTTGTCCTGTCATTACGTGCCACTGAAAAGAGTCCAGTCCCATCCTCTTGACACCCACCCACTTATAAACATTGATAATATCCCCCCTCAATCTTCTCTTCTCCAGGCTGAACAAGCCCAGGTCTCTCAGCCTTTCCTCATCAGGGAGATGCTCCAGCCCCTTGATCATCCTTGTGGCTCTCCTCTGGACTTGTTCCAGCAGCTCCCTGTCTGGTTACTTCACAGCAAATGTCTCTGAATTCTGCTTTCTTTAGTAGGGCTTCCCAGCATGACAGCTGACTTCTTCAATTGTTTCACACAGGTTTGAATCCTGGTAAATACTGCAAAATAGTAAAATTTCATTTATAAAGTGTTTTTTAATGTATGTCTTTTGCTAGTCTGTGGAGCTGCTTTTTTTGTGCACATAAGAAAAACAGTGGAAAAATAAAAAGGAAGTTGTGGAATTTTGGAAGCTCTTGTCAAAGTATTTTTATTCAAAAAACAAAAGTTAAAATTGTTATTGTTAGGTGGCATTTGGCAGGTGAACTGTACAAACCTAGTTTCACAAAGTTAAAAGACTGAGCAATTTACAGCTTCTTTACTATGGATCTGAGAGGCTGAATTCCTCATGCAAGGTGCTGTATGCACAGCTCATGACTGCAGAGATTTCTTGGCAGCATCTCTCAGAAACAGCCCCCCTCATTCTTCCACTCCCTCATCTCCTGCTAAGTAAATGCTCTCTAGTGGTAACTCCAGCATCCTGCTATGGTTGTGGTTCAGCAGTATGTATAGGTCTCTGGCCAAATATGAATCAAAAGGTACATAGGTACTACTAGCAGTGGATTTAAAACAGTTTTTCCAATGATTAGTTGGTAAATGACATAAAATCCTTTGTATGTATGTAAGCCATACATAAATACACTGATAGACATTCAGCAAAATACTCATTAGAGAATCTTTGTTACAAGAAGATAGGTAAAAATCTAACCCTATCTGGAAATAATTTACCAAAAGAGTGCAGTGCCTCTGAGGAAAGTGCAAGAGGGCGGTCCATCAGCAGCATCAGTGCTGTCTGCCACACCTTTCATAGCTAACACAGGTTTTAAAAATCTGAAAGAGAGACGTTAGTAGTGTTTCAAGATCAGTTTAACACTAAAGGTTTTTTTTAAAACCTCTTCTTTCTTCTAACACTAGGTAATCTTCAGTGCAACCCAGAGCAGGTGCCAGAGGACAAGGTCACTTCCCACGGCACGTGCTGGCAGGTGGCATGGTGTGGCAGGACAGTGACACTCACAAATCTGAAGCGGTGGCCAGCGGTGAGAGCACTATAACAGGGAAACGGACAAAATCATGGGTTTGCTAACAGATGCAGCTGTGGCTGTGTTTTGACAGTATAAAAGTTCTCATTTAACAGAAACCAGACATACCAGTATCAGTCCCCAGATGTTACAAAAATATGTATATCTGAGGATTCCCACAGCACTGAGAAGTAATCACTTCCCATGCTACACCACAAAAGACTTTCTCACTTCCTAGGGTGACAAAATCCTGAAGCCCCAAGCCTGCTCTGCTGAGATGAACAATTAAATTATATTAGCCTGATAATTAAGTTCATACAGCAACTGCTATCATGATTCTGTTCCCAGTGAAGAATTTGTGGCTTAGTTACATTTATTATAAATTCAAATATACCATCTAGACTATCAGCCAATTTATACTACTATCTATTAGAGACACGTCCATCCTTTTAGACAACAAATGTTTAAGAGCAGTTGCTTGATTTAGTCTTGGAGAAAGGTTTTCATTGATCAGAGAGAAATATTCAGCACCTCTCTAAAGGGCTTTCCAGGCCTATGCATTTAGGTCATTTTACTTAAAAAAATATATTTTTCAAGCCTCCTTTACCATAGAGTAAATGCTGTCATGTCAGGTCCTATTTTCACATTCTTCTGACACGACAATGTGTTCAACAGCTGTCTGTTGTGTTTGCCCACTGATTCTATATTCAGAATATTTATCACTTCTGTAGTTACCAGGGTAATATTTTCTGTGCAAAGCTCCCTTAGATTCTGTTTGTCAAGGCTTCCATATAAATGCAAGCATCCACTTAGCTATTTTCTCTCAGCCATACCTCCAAAAATAATGGCAAGCTAAACATCTCCTTGGAAGAGCTCTCAGATTTAAGAGGCTTCGGAGCTGTGAGGGGGGTATGATGCAAACTCGGGCTCTGGGTGTAATTACAGCAGTAATCATCTGTCACTCATGTAAGTAGTGACTTCACACAGAAATAACTATCTTTTTCTCTTTGGGTAATGTAATTATGAACACATGGAGGAGGCCTTAGGAAATGAAAAAAAGCGATCTTCAAAATAACTTGCAAAATGAATGCATGGGTGTGTAACGAGGAGGGAGGGGATTCCCTCAGCAGAGTGAGCTCTCCCCAACTTGCCTATGGTAAGACCTGTAACTATTGACACATGAGAAAGATTTTCAAAGGGAAGAGAAACACATTATTGTTTACTGAAATATTGGTTATGTTCTGTTTAATGCTTTCATCGTTCTTATTTTGGCCTTTCTTTCTTCCTTTGCTGCCTTTCCATGGAAACATAACACAGCCTATTGTTTTGTTTAATTTTTGTCATTTGCTTTTCTTCTATTGACCTCCTCTAATATGTGTCTGATTCTATTTTTTTTCGGACAAGTTAATGATTCAGGAAGAGGAAAGACATTTTCAGGGCAGCTCGAATATAAATTATAAACTGTAAGTCACATTTGTTTGCACAAGGATAGTATTTGTGGTTTCACACTGTTCCAAAGCAGGGGCTCTGCTTCCAAGAACTGGGTGGGTAGCTTGCCTGTTATTTATCACACTGTCCCAAGCAGATGATTTCTGGATGATTAACCGACCTGTCATTGCACTCTTACATGCAGGCCAAACTGATCTTGCTGCTTTTGAAATGCTTAGTAGCTGTTAGAAAGAAAAAAAAAAAAAGCCTAGAAATACTCACCTACTAACCTTGCTGTTAAATGTCTTCTAAATGCTAGCGGCATTTTATCTGTAATTAAAGCCTAGATTAACTTTTCCAGCCTTCCTATTCTCCATGCTTGCAAGCAGTTGCAATCCCAACCTTTCTTTAAATCACAGTGAGGAGACTACACTAATAATTATTGACTTCTTAAAGTGGGAAGGGATCTACAGAGACGATACAGTCTTCCAAAGCACATGGAGCAGCTTGCGTTCAGCATCCCAATGGGATTAATTCAAACAGTAGCCTAAGCTCCAAAATATTCTAGGTGGTTTTCCCTGCTTCAGTTTAGAAACCAGATCAGCAGAGCCTCAAGGTAGGGATGACACTACCAAGGAAGTACTTTCTGCATGCCTGGACAGCATCAGCCAGTCCTTCTCTTTGGTTTGTGGAAGTGAAAGGCATAATCTGAGGCTGTCCTTGGAAATGCAAATGAATCCTAAAAACCACTGAGTTGTGTGCCTTCTTACTGCATGGGTTTAATTCAGATTGCAGCCATTGCTCTGTAGTATATTGAGAGAGTTATCTGTGGTCTATTTAGGAACATCTTTTTATGATTAAAGGATAGGAAATTATTATTTTTACTTCAATTGGTTGAACGGCTCACATTGCACTGTGGTAGCAAAGTCTGTGACCTGAGAGTTTGCCAAGTTCCATGACACGTATCTCAGTACAAGCAAAGCATATATAAACCCATCTTGGGCTACATTATTTTCATTTTCTGGGCTATGGGAAGCTAAAAGAGAATCTGTGAGTGTTACTATTAGCATTGCATGCACTTATTTCATATCATTAAGCCTGAGCATCAGCCCTGTGGAAATACAGAAGAGTAAAAAATATTCTTTAAATCTCTTGCCATGGATTCTGAGCTGCATTTACTTCTGTATTTACCATTTATTTATGTAGTTAATCTATGTAGATATTTTAGAGAGGATTCAATCCCAGAGTATACGGAGAATTATGTTCAAAGATAGTTAAGTTTCTAAAGATGAACTGGAAGCACAGTGGATTATTCAAAAGCAACTAAGCTGCTTTTCTATCAATATCTCCAAGGCTTTTTATTGTCTATAAGTAATGTGGGTGCTGGCCCAAAGGAGAATGGTAAAGAAAAAAAGGCTTAATTTTACTAAGAGGTTAACTCTTAGAGGGCCAAGAGGCCAAGGTCAGCCCTCTGCCCCTTCACTAACACGCTTTTGCCAAGATGAAAGTGTCATATTTTGACTGTTTTTTATCTTTGAATACCTCATATGCACTCATCAACCCAAAACAGAGGATAAAAAAAGGCTTGTTTTGCTCAGTGAAGACAATCCTTTTGACTCTTGATGAAATGTAAAATCTAGTTCCTTTAGTAAAGTGCTTAATCTAGTTTCTGCTACATAGAAACATAAGCCCAGTAATTTCCTCCTTCTTTATCTAGATATAGCAGTAGTTTTAAAGATGTAGGGAATGATACTTCATTGTACTTCTTCTGTGACGGAGGGCTATTTTGATTCAACTTTTCATAAGAACAAGACTCCTAACCCAACTTGTACTATTTTTTTCCTTTTTTTGCTCTGCTTTCCAGATGCTATATTCTACTCTGGTAGTACTGCCATTTCTTGACATAGAAGCACAGCAAAAGGAAAACAAATGCAAAATTTCCTATTGAAAGATTCAATTCACCTGGAATAACATTTGAAATAATGATAGCAGTCTTCCATTAGCAAAGTCTTGTGTTTTAGTGTGCTGTGGAATTGCAGTCCTGTCTGCTTGGAAAGGTAAATGAAAACTTTCCAAAAATTTTGGTTTCCTGCCTAGAGGGCACTGAATGCAAAAAATCCCACTCAGAATACTGCAGGGATTTATAACACTCATGTCCAGTACAAGAAAGGACTAATTTACAGGTTATTAATCAGAAAATTTTGCAACTGTTTCAGTGCCCACTGTTACTGCATTATGCAGTGTCCTGTTTCCCAGGGCCCTGTCACCCATCTCTAGATGGTGATAAGTTTTGAATTCTTTTTGA
This sequence comes from Anhinga rufa, assembly GCA_013400875.1. Lineage (NCBI taxonomy): Eukaryota > Metazoa > Chordata > Aves > Suliformes > Anhingidae > Anhinga > Anhinga rufa. The sequence goes on from VZTV01020559.1 coordinate 11,652, forward strand.
AAGTTATATTGAATCCTGCAATTTCCATTTGATTTCCAAAAGCAGTTAAGTTGCCATATAAAGCTTGTAAAGATCAATGTCCTGAATCAGGTCTTACTGAATACTCAGTTTCCTCCTGAATCACTGATTCCTATTCCAAAATTTAAGTGGTCATAAGCACATTATTTGGTGAAATGGTATAAGGTCAGTTACATATACTATGATTGCCAGCCTGAAAGATAGTAGACAGTGGATGTGCCTTCATTCCCATTTGGTTTTAATATCAATGCTCTCAAATAATCATTCCCACAGGTTTAGTTCAGCCAATAGTCACATTGCAAGCAGTGGTTTAACTAATTTAAAATGGGTATGTTCATGACAGAAATCTGATCACCCAAAGATGCTGAATATTACTTCTTGGATTCACAATGTTTTGCACTTTACTCTGTTAATGTAAAGTGGTGCAAAAATCCCTCAGGAAGCATCAAGAGATGACTAAAGACAGCAAGAGGGACTAAAGACAGAAAGCAAAGGTGTGTCTGTTTAAAAGTGTTCTGATGAAAACTGAGTGATGCCTTTCTGGCTCTGAAGGCTCATTGCAATAGAGGACGTGTTTCTGGAATCCTATGGATTTGAAAACTATTCTGGAGTAAGCCTGATCCTCTGATTATCACATATGGAACCAGCTCTCAAGTGCTGGAGACAGAAAGTGTGAAAAAGAGCTTTGCAAATCAATGAGAGGAAGCACCAGGATGTTCAGCACCAAGACAGCATTTCTGCAGGGTAGCTGTATCCCCTGCTCTGTCTGAGCTAAAGAAAGGATGGGCATGTGCTGGAGGGCTCCAGCCCACCCCAGCTGTGCATTCTGTGCTGATGGGTCCATTATTCTGATCCTGTGCTTCTTTTAGAACATAAAAGGTATTGCTATTATTGCTCATTAGTTTTGTCCTCTTCATGACATTGAGAATTAGAGTATGCCTGACTTTCTAGAACCCTTTTTTTTTTCTATCAGTGATAACTGATAAACTGCTGGATTCTTCTAGAGAAAAATTAGTGTTAGAGAGAGACCACTAGTTCTCTTTCTAGTGCTTAATTTAACATACTATATTTCAACAGTGCTACACTAAAAAAATATTTCATATGTATAATGAAAGAACCTTTTGTGCCTGCGACACATATGTCAATGCAGAAATAGTTGGCATGTGCCAGGCTCATTTTACAATAGACTGTGGGAAGCAGGGTCAGATCTATATTATTAGGATGAGCCTTGAGAAAAACTCCGCCATATATCAATGGTAAACTCAGTTCTTAGCTAGCCCCACAATCCCAGTTGGGACCCTGGGGAATATGAAGTTTACCTAACATTTCTTTCCCTCAAAAAATGCTGTAGATCTCTGTCTAGCAGCCCATCTATAGTTTTTACTCAGTCTGGTAGCACCAAGAGTGTTTGAAGATCAGCTCAGAAAGGGTTATGCGAGTGTAATTTGTTAATCTTTAAAACTTGAAAGGGATGTGTCTCCATGACAGTGTGGGAGAGTTGTACTGGGTAATAAACTATAATATCAGTTGGGTTTATGTAGAGCACTGTAAATCCTGGCTGCTATGTACCAGCATAGAAGACCATAGCTGAGGTTTAAGCCTGTAAGCTGGTGCTCCAGGAACCACCTTGGAAAGGATTTTGCTATGCTCCAACCTTTTGCTGTTCGGAACAGATTGAATTGAAATCAAATTCAGGATGGGACTCAGCCATAATGAAAGAGAATTTTTGTTGTCTGGTGACTGTTCAGCTTGCAGTTAGCTGTAATTAGCTCTGTTGTTCTCTGATTAGCGATTGTTGGCCTTCTGCCACTCTGCTTCATAATCATAATATTAAAGAACTGAGTTCACATATAGCCTGCTACAATCTCAGGGATGCCAGAGTAGGCTCTGCTCAGAAGCTGCTTATCTATGTTTTTGTAAAAAAGAAGCATCTACATTAAGTAAGAACAGTTGAAAGAATGAGGCACAACAAACTGATACTTGCCTCCTGCTACATCTTACTGTTATATTTTGGTATACTTCTACAGTTTCAGGCTCTGCTTTTGCATGCTGGGGAGGTTCCCACCACTTAGATCTGTGGCTGGGGACTTGACAGTTGGCATTTCATCTAGGCATCATTTCATCTTCTGGTTCCTTGCTTCAGTGATGGTGTATCTCCAGAAGGAGCTTAGGTGCAATTAATGTGTCTATGCATTACTGGTTGGTCCACCAAGAAACCACCTAACTCCTCAGTACTTTTGGTTCCTGAAGGAATTCTTAGTTTTTGTCCTCACACATAGAAGTGTCTTTGCCACAGGAGAGACAAATGGGTGTTTAGGCCTTTCCCTGCTGGGTGCCTGCCTAATCCTTAGGCACCTGGCACACAACATTTAGGCACCAGGGGGCTTTTATAGATAGTCCCCTCTGGCCCAATACCCTCAAATTAATGTGAACTTGATTGTGACCTGCAGGAACAAAATCTTATTAATTCAAAACAGAGTTAGGGCTCAAGCACACAATTCACATCCCTGCAATCTCCTTGGCTCTAGTTTTTCCATAGGGCTGCAGTGCCAATACACAAGTCAAGAAACATCAGTAGCTGAGAGGCATTTGTGCAGAAGGTCAGAAGAGTGTAAGCTATGTTTTCTCTTCATGACTGAGATGTCCACAAGCTACTGCTGTACTGGGTGGTTCCCAACAGAACTCCTGTAAAGTCACTACTTAACATCTCTCCAGCTGCTTTTGCAGCTCAGCTCAGAGCTGGGCTGATGTCTCCAGATTCAAACTGGTTCTCAGCATCCAGGGAATTTGGCTAGATATCAGTGCTTGTACATGAACAAGAGCAACAAAAAGGAAGTAAGAAAAAAGTGAGGGATAGTAATTACACTATTTCACAAAAATTAAGTTAAATCTCAGCCTTTCTGAGCTACTAGATTCAGAAGGTGGCCTTCCATTTCAAATAGTTGTAACTGATTTCCCTCTTTGAAAATTACTGTCCTTCTATTCACATCAGAACCAAATTCACCTTGCCATTCAGTTCTCTTTGAACTTGTGCATTATGCACTTTTTTACATCTCTTGTAGGACTCTTAAAGCACTGATGCTCACATTATTACTCATGTCCAAGCTACACTTTAAGTGATGCTAAATTTGAGAGCATGGACCTTGTATGTGTGACAAAAATGTTTATCACTACTTAGCTAGGCAGAAGAATACAAAGTTAATTCTGAAAACAGCATCTAGTGTACTAGGGCAACTGTAAACCCATGCCACTGTGACAACATTCAGTGACCATATTCTCATGAATAAAGTGTTTTATTATTCTTACTTCTAAATTTAACTAGTTCTAACATGTTAAAAAGAGAAGATATTTCCTCTTTGTGCTTTCTCCCCAGGCACATATATGGTGTGCTGGTTTTGACTGGGATGGAGTTCATTTTCTTCACAGTAGCTAGTATGGGACTATATTTTGGATTTGTGCTGGAAACAGTGTTGATAACACAGGAATGTTTTCACTATTGCTCATGAGTGCTTACACAGAGACAAGACCTTTTCCTGCTTCCCACCCCACCCCACCCCACCAGCGAGCAGGCTGGGGGTGCACAAGAAGTTGGGAGGGGACACAGCCGGGACAGCTGACCCCAACTGACCGAAGGGATGTCCCATACCATATGACATCATATAAAGCTGGGGGAAGAAGAAGGAGTGGGGGGACATTTGGAGTGATGGCGTTTGTCTTCCCAAGTAACTGCTAAATGTGATGGAGCATTTCTTTCCTAGACACGGCTGAACACCTGCCTGCTGATGGGAGACAGTGAATGGATTCCTTATTTTGCTTTGCTTCTGCATGCAGCCTTTGCTTTACCTGTTAAACTTGTATCTCAACCCACGAGTTTTCCCACTTTTACTCTTCTGATTCTCTCCCCCATCCCACCGAGGGGGAGTGAGCGAGCATCTGTGTGGGGCTTAGTTGCCAGCTGGGGTTAAACTATGACATACGGTTATTTTAGTTCTACATTTTGCTGCCTTACATTTTCTGCCTTAATATGTTTTGATTTCTTTTAGGAGGAATTTTATTTAATTTCTTCTATATAGCAACCTTCATATTATAATCACTTCAGTTTATCATCTGTGTTTCATTTGTGGAAGAGAACAGGATGCCTCTTTCTTTTGAATTTGTTGTTTTGAATAAACCTTGCAATAAAGTGGAAGTAATGAGGTTGAAAGCATCATTGTACCTGTATAGACATGTTGCAGAACCAAAGGAAAGAGAAACATTAACAAATACACTCTTTTTGGTAATCAGGTCTTTCCAAGTAGCACAGGAGGAGAAATATGCCAGAGTTAACAAGGCATAGCGCTTCTGAAGTAGACAGAGGAGGGAATGAAGCACAGTGTCTGCCTTGAGCCAATATAACAGATATATCCTTTTAGTCTCCTACTATTTTTTTTTTGATTGCTTGAACCACTGCTTTGAATAGTTGGAGCTAGCTAAGCAATGGATAGTTGAATTTTTTACATCATTCAGTTCACCTTTAATTAGAACAATTTACTAGCCTTTTTAGCAATTACTGTTAACTACTTATGTAGCACCTTAATGATCTTGTATGAGGACTTTATATTTTTCAGAACTAATTGCTGCCTTACAATGGAAGAGGAAATGGGGACTCCAGCTCCCCAAGGTAACGTTGAATGACAGCTTTTGCACAGCTTCTGATAAATAACACTCTGAGTCTGTATTGTGTTACAAAGGCCATTTGTCCACTTAAGAAACACTTTAAGAGCATCTCTCACTGTCTTTGTTTTGCTTCAGTGCACTATGCACTAAAAGCAGTATTTCCACAAGGGAAATAATCTACCTGCAGAATTATCCCTATACCTCCAAGCCAGCTGGAGAATATTCACCGTGGCTTCTTGGTTGTTATTGGATTTGGCTAATCAAGAATGTAAAATAAATCCAAGTAAAAATAATTAAATAAACTTGTGGGGTTTTGTTTCCTTCCTCTGTGCCTGACAGTTGCATTAACACTTAAACCTCCTTTCCCTTAATGCTTATTGCCTTAGAACAAATAATTGATATTTTTATTGCTGTGCTCTAAATTGACAGTCTTATACTCTGTAAGTGGAACTTATTTTCTGCTGGGAAAAGGAATAAATATAAATAAATCAATTTGGCATAGTGTAGATACTTCATGAACATGTTGGTCCTCACGTCTGTTGGATCTTTCCAATAGGAAAATTTTCTGAAATCTGGCACCTTGGTGTTTTAGGAGCTGTACAGAAAACAGAACAAAAACATGGTCAAAGTCCTGAGAACTTGGAGTCTAATGTGCAAGAAAAAGCAGTGGATCAATAAAAGTCATATAAGTGCTTGTCAGTAGGAGAGAGGAGAGTTGTCCTAGGAAACTAGACAAGGGTCTGAGGAAGCATTAAGGAAAAGGGAAGTGGAAGAAAGAGTTTCAAGACAGACTGGGAAGTTTTGTACATATTTGTTAGAGGTTGCTCTCAAACATTAGCAGTGGCTGGAAAGAAAGTATAAAGCTGCTTTTTGAAAACCTAGCCAGGTACAAGCTAGCCACATGCTCTGAACAAAGCCTGAAGCTGGGTCCAGAGCCAGATCAGAAGAAAAAAAGCTGTTACTGGCTGGGAAGGTCCTGAAAAGCCTTTGTTTGATATGTATACACTTGGAAAAGTATCATTGTGAAGGTCTTCTGGGTATATAGGGGAGACAAGGGATTTACTCAGGCTCAAGAAAGCATGCCATATACATGAGATGAGAGCCTGCATAACAGTTTGAGCTGAGTGAATGAATCAGAAACAGTGTATTTTAGAGATGTCAATTGGAAAGATTCTGTAAGACTGAGTGTGAGGACTTCAAGAACACGAAGGTCAGATTATGGTCCTGTGTGATCAGATGCTTGATAGTTCTGTCCACAATAAATAAGCAGATAAATACTATGGAGAATATTAGTTCTATATTAGCTATGTTGAGCCTAAATGTCTACAAATAAGTGTTAGAGATAGACTAGGATTTTAGTCTGGCCAAAGTAGGACTTATCCCACCTAACTTTATATAGCTACAATGTAGATATTTCCTTTTACAGTGAAAGGAAAGAAGCAGAGTTAGATCATCTTTCAGCTGCCTTATTTTAGAGATGTTCTTCTGCAGCTGGATTAATTACACCCTACAGTTCATAGAATCATAGAATCATAGAATGGTTTGGCTTGGAAGGGACCTTTAGAGGTCATCTAGTCCACCCCCCCTGCAGTGAGCAGGGCCATCTTCAACTAGACCAGGTTGCTCAGAGCCCCGTCCAACCTGACCTGGAATGTTTCTAGGGATGGGGCATCTACCACCTCTCTGGGCAACCTGTGCCAGTGTCTCACCACCCTCATCGTAAAAAATTTCTTCCTTTAAGAAGTTCTTTAAATATTATTGGCTTGATTTTCAGACTACACCGAGAGCCTACAATGGGTGGTTCAGAAGCAAATATCTACATTCAGACATATGAATCCCACCCACAGGGACAGAATGCAGGGGTAGAAGTGAAGCATAGAAGCAGAGGGAGAATTTATGTTTGTAGATAACATATACTTAGAAAAGATGTACACAGAAAAGACAGAGCTGTAGGAGATCCCCAAAGAGGGATGGAAAAAGACAAGGACTCACTAAAGAACATACAGAAGGAACCATTAGAGAGGTAGGAGGGTTTATTTACTAAGGTCAGTTACTAGAGACTGGGAGAAACACAGGAAAGAAGGCTAAAGATGGTGAGTTGAGCACACATGGAAAAACATACCAGCATTTTTCAGTTTTCTCTTGGAATAAATAAATGAGTTTTCTGGGAAGTGAGAAGCAGAGGCAGACATAAGGAAGATTTTGAGGTATGCATCAAGTTTGTGAGCAAATTCTTCATTTTTTTCCAGAACTCAGTCTCCATATGTGTAAAATGGGACCACAGCAAATACTGCATCCTGAATCATCATGCAGAGCATGGAGATACTCTTCCTGGAGGCGAACGACAGCAGGAGCCAGAGCCACTCTGGGTCCTTAGCAGAACTTTCTAATTCTTTTTGCTTCTCACTGCGCTGCCCCAGCTGCTCTCTTATGATGAATCAATGTACTCTGTTTCCTCCAAGACCACTTTGCAGAGTGCGATGCTTCCTGATGAAGTATAATATGGCAAGACAAAATTTGATTCATTCACTTTATGCCATAGTTCACAGACGGTGCACATGAGCAAGCGTGTTTCCATGAAGGCTCTCCTCACTTTGTTTCTTTTCCATCCTCCCTGTCTCTCATATCTTCCATCTCTGTCTTTAGGGCAACAGCCTAGAAAGCAAAGACTGCAAAAAGTGCTATTGCTTAACTATTCATTGGATGCAGTTAAAAAATCCTGCGAAGGGTGAGCTGGATGGCATTACAGATACATGAGGGATAAAACTGGTTAGGGCAAATTGTTGCCCATATATTACTGTTCTGGAATGTAGACGTCACAAGGAATGAGGAAAGATTTTCTAGTAGGAAAAGTAAGCTGTTCAGCTTGAAACAGGCAGTGGAGATTAGGAATCAGGATTCTCTATTTTCAGCATAAAATTTAATAAACTGAAATTAACTTTTACAGAAATGGCAGTTGCCAATCCAAAGGAATATCCCACCACTAACATCTGAGTTTCCTGGAGTGAGAGGGGTTGATTGTTTTGTTTGATTTTTAACACAGCGCTAGTGTTTCATAACACTGTCATCTTCTCCACTGCAAGATGATTAAACCTTTTGGTTTCAGTTTGATCCAGGCACTTAAGCAAACTATTCTTTTTGTATTATAAGAGGAACGAAAAATCCAGACCAAAACTGCAGGTACGCATCAACTTTGGGAAAACTCAGGCTTATGTTGGTTCTTATCTGATAAAATTAATGTGTAGTTGGCTGTAAGCCTGCTTCACAGGGGACTGGTGAGGGCTTTCAGGTCTGAAGTGCTGCTTCAGGTGTTGGTTGTCACCTGCTACCCTTTTGGCAAAAAGTATATGTGGAACTTGGATTTTAAGCTAAAAGAGCTCGACAGAATTTCAATAACAATAAATTTACTTGTACATGCTGCTCCACTGAAACTTCAAAAAAACATGTAAAAGAGTTCTGCCACTGCAGGGGTTACATTTCCAGCATGTTTTAATTCCAACGAGGTTCATGTGTCTCTTAAAATAGAAATACTTGTTTTTTCTTCCTTAGTTCAACAGTGAACTCTCTAGTTGGATTACTGCTAGTAACATGGACACTGATAAGAGAGTTTTCAGGCAATGTTAAGGCCCAGAGTTTTAGATTTTCTCCTAAAATGGACTAAACAGGATAGAAAAACTGTCAAGGTTTTTGAAAATGTCAATTAAAACAATAATCTTTTTGGAAATTAAACTGGTTTCTGCCATGCTAGATACACATAGCTCAAAGTATCACACAAGTGCATGAGAACTACAGACTGACTTATATAATTTTGTGTTCTAAGATGAGAGCGTAACTTGCTTAGAAAGCCAAGTACATTTATTTTNNNNTTTTAGACTCACAACTGCTCATAACATAAAGGAAGGTAATTTCAAAAAGTTTTCCTAATTATAAAGGAATGGATTAATTTGCTGCATTAAATAGCACTTTCCTCTGAAATTTTCATTCACTCTAATACATAACACTGAATTACTTGTATTTCTAAGGAATATGTTTGAAGACCTCTAAATCCAGGTCTGTAGACTTGGAATGCTAACATTTAGCACAGTGGGGTTTTTTATATATTTATATCTTGCAGTTTATTTACATTAATATGCTTTTGTGGGATTATAAATACATTATGTTACTATATGTACAATAATATGTGGCATATGAGGATAAAACACAGTAATAAATTTCACGTTGTGACTTTTGCTATAAATAACAATCCTTGTTTTACATTCTTGTGCACAGCCTTCACCTTTAGTCTGCTTTGAAGTTCTGTGTAGGTTGGCTGCAGTCATCACTGGGANNCTGAGTGTTTTAACTGTTTTTTTTTCAGTGCTGAAGTAGCAAATCTGGGAGCAGAGCTGATGCAACGGGAATTTGCACTCTGCATAGGTAGTACAAACTGGTTCACTGGGCATTGCTGCTTATTTCCTCTGCACTGAAATACAAAGAAATCTGGCTAAATTAGCTGATCACAGAATGACCTTGATCTGTTGTTAATGTGCACCCATCAGAAATGAAAGGCAGTAGTAGGAATTCTGTAGGCTGTGTACTTTTTTTAGAGAAAGAGTAGTCTTAATGACATTATGCAAGGCATAGCTGGGACCCTGCTGGAATATTGCATGCAAATTTAATCACCCATATTCTGGTCTCCATGAAAAAAATACAGGCAACTAACAGGAGAAAAAAGTAGTCCAAAAGATTCATCTTCGTTAACTAAGAGAAGCAAAGGCTGAGTGAGTACCATGGTTTTGGAAATAGAACAGAGTTGAGAAAAAGCAAAGTGCTGTAAGTACTACTTAATCTATTTGACAAGGAAAATAATGGATCCAGACTGTCTAGGAATACAGGTAGGCCGGAAGTCAGGATGAATTTTATCCATCAAAGCAGTGCGGTCTGGAACAACTTTCTGGTATAATAAATACAGCAAAAGCTGTGTATAGTTTAAATCTTGATCACTTTTTAAAAAATCCTTGTATATTCTGAGGTCCCCAAGTGATGTTTTATACAGAGATATGAATCTTGAAAATGTGAGTTGAGGCTGCTACACAACTGTCGCTGCAGACAATGTTTACTGAAAGTTTTTGAGTTGGAAGAAGCATCACTGTTTTATCTCAGGATTTCAGTTACTCCATTTATAACATTTATAACTTCATTTATATTTGAA
>VZTV01020572.1:5976-24495 GCA_013400875.1 Anhinga rufa
GCACGGCCGCCGCCCCAACCGCTCCGCCGGTTTGAATTTCAGCGCCCGCCCCGGCCGCGCATGCCCACGCCGGCCGCGCGACACCCAGGGGCGTGCCCGAGGCGGGCGCGGAGGGCGGGGGCGTTGATTGGCAGGCGTGCGGTACCCAATCCGACCGCAGCCTGCCCTGCTCGCCCGCCCCGTCGCAGGCTGCCGGCCCGCTGAGGGAGGGGGCGGGCGGGGGCCCGATCCGCGGCGCCGCCGGGCCCCGCCGGGCGGGCTCTCCCTCCCCGCGTCTGGGAGCAGGCTTGGCTTCGCATGCCCACGTACCCCCGGGGTCTGGGTCTGGCCCCTGCCTTCTGCGGGCAGGGGGTGCTCCCAGCCATGGCGGCCCTGTCACCTTCCTTCCCTCCCTCCTTCTCCTCCTCGTCAGCCCAGCCGGGCACAAACGGTGGGGTTTTTTAAAAGAAAACTGAGGCTTTTACCTGTTTTACAGGCAAGAGAGTTGGGGTTGTTCAGCCTGGAGAAGAGAAGGCTGTGGGGAGACCTTATGGTGGCCTTCCAGTACTTAAAAGGGGGACTGTAGGAAGGATGGGGACGATCTCTTTAGCAAGGCCTGTTGTGACAGGACGAGGGGGGATGGTTTTAGACTAAAGGAGGGTAGGTTTAGACTGGATATAAGGAAGAAATTTTTTACACTGAGGGTGGTGAGACCCTGGCCCAGGTTGCCCAGAGAGGTGGTCGAGGCCCCATCCCTGGAAACATCCAAGGTCAGGTTGGACGGGGCTCTGAGCAACCTGGTCTAGTTGGGGATGTCCCTGCTCACTGCAGGGGGGTTGGGCTAGATGGCCTCCAAAGGTCCCTTCTGACCTAAACCATTCAATGATTGCACGATTCTGCGAAGTGGAGCAATACTGCTTGGCTGACTCCATCTCTTGCTGCAGCTGGTCATCAGGAGTGTCTCCTGAGCCTGTTTCATCTGAAGCTTCGTTTTTCATCTGGCATTGACAGGAAAACAAGATTTTAATGTTTTAATGTGGATGGAGGGGATACTTATCCCAGCGCAGTTGTGAAGGTCGCAGCTCCCTCTCTTGGCTTTTACATTTCTCTTTGCGCTACAGCCCGTGGTCTCATCAAACCCCACCCACCTGCTGTCCCCTTCTCCATTTCACCAATAGACCTTTCTTAATGTGCGAGTGTTAGGGATGCTGAATTGGCAGAGACCCATCGGGTGCTCAGATCCAGTCCTTGCTATCCGGGCACCATCTCAAACTCCCTTCCCATAAATGTCTTGAACTCAATCACAAACACAGCTTGTGGGTTTTGTCTCTGCTATACCCCCCTGGGAGGTTGCTATAGGCTTGACTGCCCAAATGACTAAGCCTCATCAAATTTCCAGTCTGTCCACATCCCTTTATACCTTTTTGTTCATATGCAAATAGTGTTCATTACCTTGTATGAATGCCCTTCTTCCCTAGTGCTGTGCCTCTTGGATTATTTAATTTAATATAGGCAGCAGTCATTTCTTCTTCTAACCTTTACTTTGCTTTGCTAAACAAACCATGCTCTTCTAATCGTCCCTCATTAGAAAATCTTTCCAACACGGTATTTGCAAACAGCATGGCATCAGCATGCGCAGAATCTAAAAATACAATATCCAATAATCCTTTTCTGTAGAAATCTTGAAGATTGGACACCCTGGCCAACAACTGTCCCTCAGATAAATGTTCTCAGATAAACATGGGTTGGAGCACCCCGAAGTCCAGCATCAGAACTTGCTCACACACCAGGCTGAAAATTGGGACTTACCAGATGGGACTTATGACTCATTCATAGTCTATGAGCCAGCCTGTACAGTGATAAGAAAGGGCAGGCAGCCTATTTCCTTCAAGAGGAACTAGGCGTAGCTGTCACTGGGAAATAACAGAAACATTTCTTTAACAGCACAGTAGAGAATCAATGCAGGCAAATACCAGAAGACAAAATAGCTGATATGGAGCTCAAAGTCGTCAGCAGAAAATATAAAGAGAGAATTATCACTAAGTCTTTTCTTTCTCGGCCATCCCAAAGGAAGAGAAGTCATGCACAATTTGAGCCCTTTAAATATAACAGAATTTATTGCATTTACTTGTGGATCTATGAGATTTGTACAGTGCAGCTCCAGCTATCGTTGGTGCATTTCCAAACGTGGTTCCATCCATTGCTGTCGTCTTTCAAATGATACGGCATAGAGTTTGATGCTCAGCCTGGGGGCCAACAAAAATGGTGTTAGCTGCACTGTTAGTGTACACAATAATCTCATCTGCTACTTAGTATTAAAAAAGAGGGAAATAATCATGCTTTATTCTGTAAAATACATTTCTTGTAAAAATTATTTCTATAAAGTATATTCTGAAAAATGAAACTGAGATTCCTAGGAGTGTATAACTGCTTAAAACGTCAAGGCAATGTGCATGTGACAAATGTCCTTTCCTTTTGGTCTCTACAGCGCCAATAATTTCTTCATCATTTTGATCCAGACTGCATGGGGCCCTGCTAGAAATAAATAGAATACTTAGTTTCTCATCTTCTCAAATGGTTGTGTCTGTCTTCCAGAAGAGCAATGGCCAGTAAATAGATCTTATCCTTTTACCGCTCCGAAGAGCCAAGAAGAAAGAAAGAAAGTCAGTCTTTTTCAGGAATGGTACTATAAAATGGCTACAAGATCTGTTGTCTGCGTAATGGTGGGGGGTATGGCCCATAGCAATGGAATTTGCAGTCAGGGTTATTTTTTTGCAACTTATGGAAAAAATCAACTGAAGTTTCACAATCTGAAGGCATAAAGAAAAAGAGAGGGAAAGAAAGGAATGCTGTGTTGAAACCAGCAGAACAATGAGCCAGCTCTGCCCGCTCAACAGCATAATATTTTATGCCAGCTTTTTGCATTCAAAAATTATGAATCACACCCTTCACTCTCTCCTCACCCCACGTGATATGGTTTAAGATTTCTTCTTGCCAGGGGTAAGCTAATGAAAAGTAATCCCTTCTGTAACAATAAATAACACAATACACAGCACTTGGGGAACATTTTTTGCTGGCTTGCAGTTTTCATGGGAATTGAGAGCATGGGCACAGAAGCCAGTCATTTGTCTTCTAACATGGCAAGAGAAACATTCTTACTTTCCCAAGTTTTCCTTCAAAAATTTTTAAAGCATATTGACTGTTTTCAGAGGTGTATTTTCATTTTCAGAAGGTGCTAGAAGTTTGCATTAGCACTTTAATGGAGCAGTTTTTAACTACTAAGGAGAGCACTAGCCAAAGTTTTTGTAGCTTTGTAGTTTTGTGGCTTTCTTACAATACTGATAGAGTCATAAATGTAAAATACTGAAGGTGAAAATGCTGATTTCAGTGTAGTCCACTGTATAGCTCCATTCTGTAATCCTCAGAGAACATTTCCTAAACCTTTCTTTCTGCTGAGAAATTGAGTTTATGATTCTGATTCCAAAGGAAAGATCAGCAAGGTGCTTCCTTTGATTCACCAAAAAATCTCAGTAATCCTGTCATTTAGAGAAAAATACTATTTTCCAACCTGTAATTTCCTTTTATTCACAGGTAAATAGTTCAAAGTGAAAGCTGATGCTCACCTATCTTGCCCTTGCAAGCAGATTCAATCTATTGCATGGTAATGCAGTGCGTTATAATACAGTACATTGTAGTATTCCTTGTAGTTTAGATTTACCTTCAAAAGGCATTTATTACCAGAAAATTCACTCTTCAGCTAATCGGTTGGAGAGCTGTCATGATTCTGATACTTGTTTCACACTGGTACTATGATTTCATAGGATGCCGTAGAGAGGGGAAGCAAATTTATAGTCCAGTACACAGTGTTGTGCATCATCATTTCTCAACTATTGTCCCATGAGCATTAATTCTTCCCTATGACTTCAGACAAAGGGTTTAACCTTGCGGAAGAGGCAAGGAGACAGCCCTTGCAGTGCTTCTTGAGGACTGTGCCACCAGCACGGACATCCTTTTCCCCTAGCCCGCCATCTTTTTGTCTCCAGTGGATCCTCCATGTCTCGGTGCCTAAGATGAAGCCAGGCTGCAAGAAATAACCCTCTTCATAAGTCCCACACCAGGACCCCTGTATAAAGGAATCCTGCACTACAGAAGAGATGTAAGAATATAATATCCACCCTTTCCTCAAGTGATTTTGAAATGAAGACCAAATTGTGCCCTCAGATCCTCTTGAATATCCTAGCATGCCAGAGATTTGGCCTGGGAAAAGGCAATTTCACCCCCAAACAATGAATAGAAGAGCTGGTCTGTAGTATGGCGAAACACATCAGTTTGGTTTAATCTGTATTTTCTATTGCAATTATTACATAATCAGAAACATTTTGATGGGCAGCATTTAGGATCTGTTCTCTGTGCCAAGCAAGAGATGATTGTTCTGCTTTTGTCAGCTCCTGGGGTAATCACAGAGGCAACTTAGGCTGGCATTATCCAGTTAAGGAATATATTTATGTCAGGAATAAGACAGGTTTCATGAGTAAGTAACCCGGTGCGTGACATGGATTTAAATTAGCAATGCTCAGAGGACAAGTCTCTCTTCTAGTAGCCCGAGTAGGAAACTGATAACCAGCTCAACCAGACTAAAAGAATGTGAGACCCCATAGCCATTATGGTCTAACTTTCAGCTGGGACTGTGCTTTGTCATACCAAAAGGCTTCATTTATTACTCTGCCTTGGTAAGTGTAGCTGGGGGGAAAATCCTTTAAACTGGACATTTGCTAGGGGAAAATATTTTCAGAATGTACAGAATGAATTTCAAACACTGTGAATTTTATTTGTTCCCTCACTTGTCATTCATAAAATATGGGAGGTTCCCAAGAAAGCGCTGGCTTGCTGAAGACACAATTTATATTAAAGGTTGGAAAAGCACACTGTCATTTATATTCTACACTAAATTACTGTATGGTGATGTGGATGGATTAGTGTTAACTGTTGTCAGAGCTGAAATGCACAATCTTATATGAGGAGTGACTGAGGGAAAATCACAGAAATCGAAGCTGGAGGGAAAAGCAGAAACATTATGGGGAGAAAAAATAGAAGAGTGTAGAATGGCAAGTAACAAGGGAGGATAACAAAGAAAACAGGAGAAAAAGACAGAAGAGAAAATATATCAAAATGGAAAAAGAGTGAAACAAGGAATGAGACAAAACTCATATTTCATTAACAACAAGAGACAGTTGTCAAGTGGACTCAGTTTCAGAAAAAATCTCTAGGTGGTTGAACTCTGCATTTTTACAAGGCTGTGGGAGTTAAGAAACATTTGCCTGTCATGCGTTCTGAAATGATTTATTGTGTTCACAGTTTTCATAGTTTAACATTGCATTTGTATCACTAAATCGTGGAAGGTTTCTCAAGACCTTTCATTTAGGTCTCCTGACTGATTTACACAAGAGAAGGGGAATTAAACTTCCTTCTTTTGTGTCCCAGTTATAAAATACCCATTTTTCTTTCTTTATCCGTATGGTACAGCTGTAGCATTTGCTGACATAAAAATTCTGAAATTAAGCAAAGGGCCTGAGAGTACTTAAGTGCCATTATGTTAATTTAGACCATTATGTTAATTTACAGTACCTGAGACTTGCTTGCAACTCTGAGGCATAATGCAAACGGAGTAATCGTATAATCACATCAGCAATTTCACCAGCCAAATTGTATCACATTTTATATTCTTGAAATAATTTTCTAAAAGATGGAAAAATTAGGAGATTCTTGTTGAAAAACCATATTTCACCAAAGAAAGTGTTCTGTCAGCTCTAGTGCCTTTTTTTGAAGACTTGGTATGCTGTAAGCTCAACAGGTGATAATTTTCTGACCTCATTCCTGCCTTCTTACTCTCATATTTTAAATAAATAAATTAAACTATAGGACACATAAAATAAATCATAAACGATGCATAAGGAAGGCCAAGAATGTTACCTACAAAATTACATTAAAGTTTTTAAACTAAAGTAGGTGCTCCAAGTTAAGCATACCCTGTATGCTTCGCTAAACAAGGGAAGACCTAAGCATATGAAATGGGTGTTACATGAGTTCATGGTATTTTTTTTTACTTTCTGTGTCATTCCTCTGGGGGAAAAAAAAAAAATTGCATACGGTAACATGAAATCTTGTCTGCAATAGTAGCATATTTACACTAGAGGGTGCTACTTAGACAAGATTTTAGGCTGCTTAGTGTTTTGCTTTGGAAATCTTTCAATATTTGGAAAAAAAATGCACATCTGAAATAAGAAGAAGCTGGTTTTAGAGGGAGAAATTCTGCTGAAATTTGAACAAACACAATTACGATGTAACAGTGATGATATTTGCCACACATGTACCCATGAGGGATGCTGGTCATACAGTCATCTCGGCTTCAGTAGAAACTGCATACATAATTACACTGAGGATGTGTTAAAGATGCGTAAATATCCCTAATATTTCAGTCTGCTTTTGCTTCAAAAACTATTATGACATGGCAAATAGATTAACTAAAGGAATACGAAAATAAGATCACGGCTCGTTATTAATGAGAGGGACAGAAATATCTGATGGAGTAAAACATAAAGTAGCAGTCTATAGTACAACTACAGTGTCACTGAGAGTCTGGGTGTGATATGATGGAGGGTTGCCTCACCTTGCAGTAAAGCATGAAAGAAGGCAAAGGGAATGGAAATGGCTATTTTTAATAAAATGGTTATAAAAAATGGTTTAAAAAATGGTTATTTTTAATAATTCTTCCCTCATTCTTCCAGTGGTGTTGAGGATTGTCAGAGCCCTGAACGTGTCTCTCCACATCTCCAGGGGCTTTGGCTGCCTGGAATCAGAGCCCACACAGAGATAGTGGGGGTCTTGAGCCATGAAGAGAGCTGCTGCTCCCTGACAATGGTTTGCAGGTGGCTTGGTATGGGCAGCTCATCTTCTGATACGTCTAATCCAAAAATCTCTTTTGACCTCAGCAGATCTGTAGGAAGGCAAGATGGTGTGTGCCCTGCACAGTCCCCCACTCAGAAACTCTGGAGCTCCAGCTGCGGGACTCTAGTAACACCGCGATAAAGTGGTGGCCAGGGAACCTCCAGAGTGAGACTGAGATGAGAATTACCAGACATGAGGTAGAGGAGAATCAAGTGTGAAAAGAACTGTCTTGGCATATGCTTCTCCTAAGCTTGGATGCTATTTCCATCAGCTGAATTTGTTGCTGGTACCACTTGAAAGGGATTATTCACCATGGAGTAAACAAAATAGCCCCAGACATTTTATAGTCCCACCTAACCCCAAAACTCTGCAGGAACCTGCAAGGCAAAGCTAGGTAGCAGTGCCTGGCAGGTACTTGGAAACTGGAAAAAGAGTGGGCTTACCCCTTGGGTTCTGCCCCTCATTGAGTCCAGTGCTTCTCCTTAAAAACAAGACTTACCAGAAGACCACCTTCTTCTGGCCAGGCAAAGCCCCTTCTGCTCTACAGATCCTGTCCTAAGTGAGAGAATCTGGATGTCCCATGAAATGAAATGCTTTGATGAAGAAGTAGATCATCGCTCTTTCCCAGCTTCTGGGTCTTTGCCCACTGAGGTCAACTGCGAAGGGTCCCCTGCTCCCAGCACTGGCGCTCCAGCTCTAGGAGAGCGCTGGCCCCAGCAAGCGGAGGAGGCCTCTTTCTCCAAAGCACCATGTAGTCATAGCTATTCCTGCACAAGTTGCATCTTCTAAAAAGCTGCTAAGACAGTGTTTTGTCTTTCTTGGATACCCCCTTTTCATTTTCTAAGTCTGTTGTACAGCCTGGACCCGCAAAAAACAGGGGATCAGGTAGGCGGTGTAGAAGATGAAGGGATAAGGAAATGAATAGCAATAGGGAGAGGAACATTGTGTTTTTCTCAGGTTGGTTAAGAAACAAGTGAAGTCCCCACCTGATCAGCCAAAAAGGGCAATGCATTACTATGAAAGCACTTGCTTTTCAACTGAAACTATCGCAGCGCCACAAAAGAGTTGGCAGACTTCAAAAGGCCCAAAGACAAAGTATGAATGTTTAAAAAATTCTCATTTTTTGTGGCCAGATTGTCGTTAGCCCTGTGCTGCCTGACTTGGTATTTGTGTTGCCACAGCAAGGTATCTCTGACTCATCCGCAGGTGTTTGCAGTTCGGCAGGCAGCCTGCGCTTGGGCTGCCTGCTCAGGCTGCCTGCCAGCCCTGCCTGCCACTGCCGAAGGCAACATCTTGCCTTTCTCAGCAGGACCACCGTAGTGACAAGGCATTGCTGCAGGAGTGGGCAGACGTTTAGAGGAGGAAAGGTCAAGAGGAGTGTATTGGTCAATCAGTCCATACTGTAAGCAGGTGCATGCTTTACTGTGACTAATGTATTTATATAACACAGTTCTCTGCCAGAGGAAAGCAGCCTCTTTTTTCTTAGTAGGTATAAGTGCATTTGTGAATGCATCAATGGGCTGAGGCCAATTGTATGCCGTTTAACAAGGCCAAGTGCCGGGTCCTGCACTTGGGTCACAACAACCCCATGCAACACTACAGGCTTGGGGAAGAGCAGCTGAAAAGCTGCCTGGTGGAGAAGGACCTTGGGGTGCTGGCTGACAGCCAGCTGAACATGAGCCAGCAGTGTGCCCAGGTGGCCAAGAAGGCCAACAGAATCCTGGCTTGTATCAGCAATAGTGTGGCCAGCAGGAGCAGGGCAGGGATGGTGCCCCTGTGCTCGGCACTGGTGAGGCCGCACCTCGAATACTGGGGTCAGGTTTGGGCCCCTCAGTACAAGAAGGACATTGAGGTGCTGGAGCATGTCCAGAGAAGGGCAGTGAAGCTGGTGAAGGGTCTGGAGAGCAGGTCTTATGAGGAGAGGTTGAGGGAACTGGGGTTGTTTAGCCTGGAGAAGAGGAGGCTGAGCAGAGACCTTATCGCTCTCTGCAACTACCTGACAGGAGGCTGTAGCGAGGTGGGTGTTGGTCTCTTCTCCTGAGTATCTAGGATGAGAGGAAATGGCCTCAAGTTGTGTCAGGGGAGGATTAGATTGGATGTTAGGAAAAATTTATTCACTGAAAGAGTGGTCAGGCACTGGAATGGGCTGCCCAGAGAGGTGGTGGAGTCACCATCCTTGGAGGTGTTCAAAAAACATGTAGAGGTGGCACTTCAGGGCATGGTTTAGGAGGCATGGGGGTGTTGGGTTGATGGTTGGACATGATCCTAGAGGTCTTTTCTAACCTTAATGACTCTATGATCTCTGATTTTTTCCCCAGGTGATAACGGACAACAGTCAGCTACATTTGTAGGTTCGCATCACGAGGATCTTACATTGCTTTCACTTCTCTGAATTTTACTGCAAGGTTTGCCTGCATTTTGTTTCCCCTTGTTGGGCTGGGTTTATGGTATTGAGCCTCCTTAGCATAAAGCAGGAACAAATTCAGTAGATAGATCAATCTGAATACTGGAGCTGTATCAAGTTGTGCTCTTCAAGGCATCTTAAAATAGCAGTCCCATTGAGTAAGACTATAAGTAAGCAGCTCCACAAGCATGTGCTGCCTTTGTTGTACACTAGAAACGTAGGACCCAGCTGGAATCAGACGGCAATGTTAGACATTTCAGAAGGAGTTTTTAGAAAGGATATGTCTGGAAGGATGGTCAGTTGGAGTCACTTGGTCAATAGAATTGTTTTGTCAGAAGATATTCAGCCAGCTACGAGTCATTAAGTCAGGGAGGGGAGGCTAACATTGCCACTCTGATGGTCCTGAAGCTGTGCCAAATTATGCAGAGTTACTTAAGGACTCTCGATCTCAGCTTTCCTAGTTCCTCGGGGATTCTTTCTTATCAGCACAGAGAAGCAGAAGAAAGATGTTGGTGTAAATATGGGGCAGGAACCAAATAAAATCAACATTAAAACAACTGTGTGTGTATATATGTGCATATTTAAAATCCAAAAGCACATATATATTTATATATGTGCATGTATTTGTTTGAATTTTGCAGCGTTAGCTTGTGACAGATGTAGAGATCAATAAAATATATCACTGCTCTTTGAGACAGTACATGCTGCAGAGCTTATTGATGCTAATATTCCGATAAATATATTGTTCTGCGTGCAAGACATTACAGTATTTTTGACTGGGTGAGTATGAAATTATCTCTGAAGGCATGACAAGGTAAATCTGAAATAATCTCTGGAAGTAACGTTATGTTGAAGCTGAAATACAAGATGCATGTCAGCTTTAATTCTGTCTCCTAACAATGGGTATGTGATACCAAGATATAGATCTATTTGTATTGTGGAACTGTATTATTTAAGCTGTATTGCACAGTGTGGTTCATTTAAACCTTACCATTCGTCCCCCTGGCTTCTCACCTTGCTACAATGCGATCCGTGCCAGCTGCACTGATAGCCTCCAGGAATTTTTTTATGACAGAGTAGTTAATCTTTTTCCCAATGTCCATCTGGACAGACTTGCAAGCTAAGAGGCCTTTGCGGTCAGAACTGCTAGAAGTACATTAAACATATATATATGGCATTCGTGTCATATTAAGTTACTTAGTAATATGTTTCTTGACTGAGCTTTCCACGTTATGCTTTTAATCAACGAACGTGACAAAGCTGGCTCAGAACCAAAGCAGAAAAGAGGGGCAGGTGGCCTTTTAGCATCCCTCCTCTGTGCCTTCTGCTACTGCCTTTGGCATCCTCTGGCTAGAGACAGGAGCTAGCATGACCTAACAAAACCTTCAAGCCATCCTGCAAAGGAAAAAGGCTAGGCAGAAAATAAAAAATAATTAATAATAAAAAAAAAAAGCAGAGGCAGCAGACTCAGGGGTGACCGAATGCCCAAGTGCTCAGTGAGAAAGGATTCACAGACACCAGGGAGTAAGCAAGAGATGAGAAACATGGAGAGGAGGCATCCACTGCAGGGAGCAAGAAGAGGGGATAGATGTGTAAAATAGACATCAAAAGCTGGAGTTACCGATTTCATTGCTACGGCTTCCAAGCATATATAAAGTATCATCTCCAAGAGAATTTAAGGTCTACACAGCAAAACCATTGGGCAGTTATGGTAAAATGGTACATTAGCTTTACATTGTAGCAGCCGTGTCTCGTTTCTTCATCTGCTGTGCTGATTATTTGCAGTGCTTGAAGTGATTCACTGTTTGGTTTGGGTTTTGGTTTTTTTTTTCTGTAATTGCCATGTATCACAAGCAAACTGTAACTCATTAATAATAGCTTTGTCTCTCTAAATTTAAAAGTGTTTATCCAGTTCCTGCAATTTGAGATTTGGAGATAAGCCTGCGGGTTCCAGATACTACACTCTTAGCAAAGTACTTTAGAGGGTATTTTAGGTTAAACTTAGACATGTTGACAGAGCATATATCTTCTCTGTTCCTCAAAGAATTCAAGTTAAAAGGGACGTCAAATTTGTCAGCTAGGTAGAAGTGTGTTTCAGCACTAGCTTCATTAGCAGACTGAGAAAAATGACACCTCAGTCTTTTTATAGCTGGTCTTAAGAGTGCCTGTCTTTGTGTGTGAGGCAGTAGAAAATAAAATGAAAATATGTGCTTTAAACTCTTGTTTTTGTAATTCTTGCCTGTGAAGGGTGATGCGAAAGCAGACAGAACTACCTGATCAATGTCCACTCAGTAATATGATTGCATACATGCAACTGTCTCTAAGAAGGATCCATGAGTTCAGTAAAACTTTTCCAGGAAGGACACAAAGAGGGGTTCTCAGAAGTATGAACAAGCTGTGATCTGTGGAATTCCCATCCCTGCTATGTGATGATACAGCCAGACCTTATACCTTACAGGAGGATGTTTTGGAGAGCATCGATGTGTACAGCGCAAGGCAGGTATGACTTTATTGATGGGAGGGAAGGCGGCAGACATTTAAGCTATTCCAAGGCAGCGCACAACTTCCCAGCTCTCCTTTCCCTGGCAGATCACTACATTCACATAATGTATGTGGAGCACTATTGTGCTGTTCAGTCACTTTCAGCTGAATTGCTTTTTCCGTTAAGTGTTGACCATTTAGAAAAGTATACGCAAGAATACACTAAAAATGTATTCTTGTGTAATCTGACATCAGCAATGCCCTCAAGTCTGCGTGAGGAGTACAAAATCTTCCTACACCATGCCTACATTAATTGGTTACACAACTGTGATTGCCAAGGTAGAATAACATGTTCCTGTCTGATGTTCAATAGCCAATTTAAAACGCGCAGGTTACATTTCAAGGCGTGAAAGGTTTCACAAGGAAAGTAACAGATTGCACAACAAGTAAAGCAACAGAAGTGTGCAATATGAAGTCTATCTTCTGCTTTAATTTCTATTTATTACTTATCAGTTTATAATAATTGATAAAGTTATTACATACAATAAATGAAATAATGAAGACTCAACCTTCTTGATTACTAAAATCAGTTATCGCCCCAAACTGTTGCTCCAATGCAATTCCTGCATTCTCTTTAGCAAGAGGCAACAGCTCCTTGCGGTGCTCTCCCAGGGCAGCACACAGCCTGCTGAGCACCCTTGTCCTGTGCAGCCCTTTCTCTGCCTGCCTTAGACCCAGCAGATAATCGTCAATCGTACCAATCATTTTCAATTACAGCAACAATGACAGCAGATAATTATTAACGTACTGCAACGCATTCACTGGATTCCATGCAAGTTATGCCTGCTAGACTCCTGCAAAAGGCTGAAAACCCATTGGTGTTGCTGACGCCCGACACCAAGTCGTATTGGTGCGATCAAGTGGGCTCTCTCCGCAATGTTTGTGGGTGCCGCTGGGTGCTGTGCCTGCCCGGCTGGCGGCTGTCCCAGCTTCATACATCATGACTTGGATGTAGGACTGGAAGGAATACTAATTAAGTTTGCTGACGACACAAAACTGGCAGGAGCTGTTGACACTCTCGAGGGCAGAGAGGCCCCACAGAGGGATCTGGAGAGCTGGGCAGTCACCAACCATATGAAGTTTAACAAGGACATGTGCCGGATTTTGCACCTGGGGCATGGCAACCCTGGCTGTACAGACAGACTGGGGAACGAGAGGCTGGAGAGCAGCTCCGCAGAGAGGGGCCTGGGGGTTCTGGCCGATGGCAAGTTGAACGTGAGCCAACAGCGTGCCCTGGCAGCCAGGAGGGCCAGCCGTGCCCTGGGGTGCATCAAGCGCTGCATCGCAGCCGGGCGAGGGAGGGGATGGTCCCGCTCTGCTCCGCGCTGGGGCGGCCTCGCCTCGAGTGCTGTGTGTAACTTTGGGTGCCACAGTACATTAAGGATATAAAGCTGCTAGAGAGTGTCCAGAGGAGGGCCACGAAGTTGGTGAGGGGTTTAGAGGAGAAACCGTACAAGGAGCGGCTAAAGTCCCTTGGTTTGTTCAGCCTGGAGAAGAGGAGGCTGAGGGCAGAGCTCATGGCGGTCTGCAGCTTCCTCACAAGGGGAGGAGGAGGGGCAGGCGCTGATCTCTTCTCTCTGGTGACCAACGACAGGACCCGAGGGAATGGCAGGGAGATGTGCCAGGGGAGGGTTAGGTTGGGTATTAGGAAAAGGCTCTTCCCCCAGAGGGTGGTGGAGCCCTGGAACAGGCTCCCCAGGGAGGCAGTCACGGCACCCAGCCTGGCGATGCTCAAGAAGCACTTGGACATCGCCCTCAGAGCCCTGGTGTGAATGTGGGGCTGTCCTGTGCAGGGACAGGAGCTGGACTCGATGGCCCTTGCGGGTCCCTTCCAGCTCAGGACATTCTATGACTGTGATCCCGAGAGAGCGGCGGGGCCGCCCTGTCCCCAGCACTACAGCTCCCAGGATGCAGCTCGCCCCCCGCCCCGGCCGCGCCTGCGCCCGAGCGGCGCAGGGCATGCCGGGACTTGTAGTCTGCGGGGCCGGGCGGGCTCCCTCCTCAGCGGCGGCGGGGTCCGGCGTCGCTCGCGCTCTCCTCCGCGCCGCCTTTTCAGGGGAGCTGACGAACCTTTGCAATACGTGTAAATAAAACCCCGTATTATGACTGTATAACGGTAATACGGAAAAGCACTTGATCCCACGCGAAACTACGACCTTCCGTGCTGCGTACGCGCGTTATGGAGGAAAGCCTACAGTACAGTCGCTGCTGCAGGGCAGATGTTTCACTCGGGTGTTCCCCTCGTTTACATCTGGCATCGCTTCATGTGCCATTACTTCAGCTGCTTCAAGGCAATGTCACTTCGTCACGGGGAAACCGATCAGGAGAGGTCTGGTGGAGACGTCTCGGCATCCCCTCGTACAATACCCTTGCCATCGTAATTAAGATTTCCTACAGCTACCCTGCCTAATCTGTACGCCGTCCCATCTGTGCGTGGGTACGAGTGGGGTGTTACTTCTGGTAACGGGAGTAGAAATAAAGTTCGTGGAATCAGACGGAGCATCCCTGGGGATCTACAGCAGCAACTGTAATCTTAAAGGACTGAGATTTCTTAGAAGGAAAGATAGTTATTTTGGGTCCATAGCCACCCACCCCCCCCCCATCAAATATTCCTGAACACACCTGTGCTGCAGCAGAGCGAGCTAGAGACCTGCTTGGACGGGAGTTTCATCCTGTGCAGGTCTGCCTATAAATCAGTGTGTTTTGTGATTATATCCCGCGTCTATTAAATCAGTGGGAGCTTGTTACTTGATTTCATTAGAGCCAAGTCTTCACTTTTGCTGATTATTACTGAGCCTATATGATTTAATGTGAAGAACCTGAATTTGGAGTCAGTTACATAATACCATATTTCAGAGCAAAAACATGCATGCAAGAAACTGCTTGCAAGTCAGTTCATACTTTTTTTTTTAAGGTAGAAAGAGTACATCTTAAATATAATTGTAATTTTAAAGAAGAAAAACCAAATTGCACAGTCCAAAAATCATGCCAATGAGTCCTGTAAATGCTGGATATTTCAGAGTTGTTTACAAACATGGGCAGTTAATGAATCAGACATATAAATTGGCTCATAGTTGAAACTTCCCTTGGTTTTGGAGCTCAGAATTAAAGTTGGATGACAGATAATGCTGTTACAGGAGGAAAGTAAATCGATGGCTGTTTTTTTTGTTGTTGTTGTTTGTTGTTTTTTTTTTTTTTTTTGGTGAAAAANGGGGGGGGGGGTGGTAAGCCTTAGGTTAAATTTCAAACTTCCCAACATCATACAGGCTCTAGTTAATAACTAACATGCTGTGAAAATAGAAAATAGCTCGGTGCCAGTCTTTTTACAGGAGCTCACTGACTAATTCTACAGCAAAACCATTTTCAGTCATCATAGACAGAGCTTCCGGAGTTGTCTAATTCAAGTTGCCTTACATTTTCTGTTCAAAGCTTGAGTGTTTGTAAACCTTAAAGGTGTTTATAGCAGTGAGGCAATATACTACAAGATTCTGGTCAGATTCTGTTACACTACAAACATAAGCCTGTAGTATTTGAGAGGCAGTGGAACATTACAGGTTCACATACAACGCTCTGTTGCCTGTGTTTTGCAGAGTATTCTTTCTACAGCCCTCTGCACCCACAAACCATACAGTGTAGAGCTCATAAACTATGGGTAGTTGTTAATTTATTCATATTATCTGAATATTGAAGATAAATATTTCTTTGTAATGTACATTTGCAAAGTGTATCAAAGGAGGAATCTTACTTGTCACATCTGTGTATTTTCTTCTCACCTCTCAGTTTCCAGCTTCACTATTTTTTTATTACTTGTAGGCAGATCACTTATTATTTGCATTTCTATAAATTTGAAAATATAAATTTGAAAATTCAAGTCAAGCTGTTGGAAGGTTTCTGATTTTGAACAAGTTGTTCAAGCATATTCGAACACGGTAATGGTGAACTGAAAACCAAAAGCAGTGTCTCAGACCATTACATTCCTAGGATTAGAGGAAATGCTCTTTGCTAAGCACCTTAAGAATCATACCTGCAGTTTGGAAAGGATTTGTTCATTATGCATATATAACCTGAGTGACAGCTGCTCGAAAGCCGCAGGAGCTCTCTACTTTTTTAGAGCAAGGCTAGCTGGACAGAGAGAGATCTGTGCCCACAAATATCTATCATTAACCTCATTCCACCTATGGAACAGGTATTTAAGAAGCTCCTTGGATAGTAGCTACCCAGTAGCCTAGAGTAAGATTTTTCTACAACGTTCCAAAGTCTGGAAAATTCTTACGTTGGGATTTTATCACACATATTATTAACTTAATAAAAGATTAGCTCAGTTCATCAATTTCTAAAGGATGGAAGCCAATAATATAACCTAGATCCTGAATATAACATAAAATCTAACATTTTTCCTAACGAATAACCTCTGACAAGATTAAGCAGTATCTGCGATGCTACAAGGTTCAAAGCTCGTGACTGGGGTGCAATTTACACATGGAAAGTATTTCATTAGTGTAGAATTATAATGAGATTTGTGGTTCCCACATATCCTGCATTAGCAGTCTTGGGGTACGTCCCTTCTCCAGTACTGCTGTGACACTGGAATAGCTACGTGTACATAAATGAAGTTACACAGCGGTAAAACTCCCCTGCTGGCAAAATCAAGCCTGTGGTATCTTGTATTGTTCTGTGACACATAGTACTTTTGTATCTGCAGGATGGAGCAACCAGTACTGCCAGTTCCAGCAGATATCTTGAAAATGTTGGGGTTTTTGGCTAGTGCACAACCTACTCTCATGTGGGGTCCTTTAGACTCATGGAGGGCCTTGCCTCTGGCTGGCTGGCTGCCCCACTAACCCACCTTATGGGGTAGCAGAAACCAAACACAGCATCTCCAAAGAAGGGCAGAGCTCTGCTCTGGCCCAGGACAGACCAAGTTTCCATTGAACAGGAGGGTTTTCTGTCCTTTGGTACCCTGATGATGCCAAAATGGGGACAGGCAGCTCTTCTGCACCCTCCTTCTTGCTTCTTTCTACATCATCACCTTCCACTCCAAACCTGGCAGATTGTTTCAGTTAATAACTCACCCGTGTCTCTAGGACCTATGTTTTTTTTACCGTGTAGTTGCAGAGAGGAACAAAATCTAAAAAAAAAATTGAAGTAAACATGATTGGAAATCTTTTTGGGAGAGACTATGCTAGTTTTATTGTGGGGTTTTTTAATCGTTGAAGGACTTGGGACTTTGTGACTTTGAATGTTTGGAAGTGAGAGCAATGAAGACAATCTTTGTACATAAATTACATGTTTTTAGGGAGGTTCTCAAAGGTAACTGGAGACTTGGGCATATGTTCTTTGACAGTTTGCTGCTGCAAAACCTGAAATATGTAAAGTCAGGAAACTGAAATTTGTACTTCTCAGAACACATGTAACACGCTGATGAGATACAAAAGATAAAACCTATATGATCTGTAGCGTGATATGCGGGATAGAGTTATGCCATAGTAGCGTGATTTTCAGTTTGCCTTTAGAAGTAATCTGTTGACATCTGTCCTATGGTATCCAGTGTTTAGAAGCTGGAAATGACTACTAGCCAGTCTATGCAATTAATGGGGATTGATAATCCATTCTCTGGCTACTTCATAGCAGTATGATATCTTGGTTCTTTTTGAAACACTGAAGCACATTTTTTCAAAACGCAGGCTGTGGGATGGATTGGGTTTATACTCGGAATACTAGACCTCTGTTTCTATCACCAGGTGTTGCTAATCCATGGAAACTCTTGGATATAGTTTAGTAAGTTGAGTTTCCTAGAAGATGGTGTATTTTTAGTTTGGTTGATGCTGTCTGACTGACAGATGCAAGTTCAAAATGATAACTATTATAGATTAAACAAATGTACTGGAGAAGGAATTTAAAAATTTGGTGTTTTGCAACATGATTTTGACATCATGAATATGATTTTCTAGTTTATTTTGTAAAATAATGATGTTCACAGGGCCAATTAAAAATGTAGAATGGCAGTTAAATGACTTCTGTGAAAACTGCAGTGTTATCTAATATAAGCTTTTAAATCTGCTGGATTATCTGTTGATTCTAGGTTTCCAGTACAAATATGCAAACAGTATCCTTCTTTAGTTGGTAGAAAATTAAAGACAGCCACACTTAGTTTGGCAGCTGAAAAAAAATCACTTTGCTACAAGATTAGACATATAAAGTAACTACAGGCTTAGGGACAACTATTTTTGATATCAACCATGTGCATGTGAAACTTGCCAGTGTGTGTTCAGCACTTGATCCCCGTCTGTGACACTTGCAGGAGAATTCTGACTTGTGACGTTCAGAAATTATCTAGATATGGATGCATTTGTTACTGGCAACTGTACTACTTAGCTCCGAAAGCTTACTGTCATTAAGTTTTTGATATTGGATCGACACAAGAGCTTGGGGGGGGGTGAGTTTAAAGTAATTTTGAGCTGTTTTGAATTCTGTTTCTAGCCCCCCCCCCCTTTTTATTTATCCCTTCTTAGATACGTGTGTGTTATTAATTAAAAATATTCCCTGTATAATAGCAATTTAAGGCTTCTCTGCTCTTTGTGGCTTTTGAGAATTGATTAGGAGAGAAGGTGAAGCGTTACCGCCACTACTGTTACTTTATTATCTCTCAT
>VZTV01020573.1:0-14285 GCA_013400875.1 Anhinga rufa
TGATTCTATGATCTTAAGCAATGTTGATCCTACATGGGCCATTTTTTCTATCCTAAAGGTGATATAAGTTGTTTCTTACTAGGAACACTGGAGTCTAATGTAATTTTGAAAACAGACTTCTAGCTGGGAGAAGTGTATTATTGCAGTGTCCTAGAAAACAAGGCGTGGTAGCCAGGTTGGCAGGTGGTCAGTTCTCCTGAGCCAGAATATTTTTTGGCATCTTCCAAGTAAAAAAAAAGTGAAAAAAACTATGGCAAAAACATCTAAAAGCAGCACCATGAGGATGGTGGGAAAAGTTTTAACAGTTGGGTAAGAAACTGGAATATTAAAGCAAGCGACGTATGAGCAGGTGGATGGAGGGAGAGGAGCTCTGAAGACAGTAAATGAACAAAGATATGCAGTAAAATGGAGGAAATCAATGTTCTGGGTTTTTTTCAGTGTGAAGGTGAGACAAAGCTCCTATAAAGTAGCTGAACAGGCCATTGGTCTCTAGCTGCTCTGTGCTTGGCATAAAATGAGAGAGAACAGTGACAGGTCTGGGCTGTGTTATTTGATGTTATAATAGCTCTGAATCTTCTTAGCCACAGAAGACTGAACATTAGTCTTATTTTCATTCCTTTTTGTCCTTCCTTGGAGTCTTTTCCCCCTTGCTGAGATTAAATAGACCATAAACCAGAACGGCCCTCCTCTAACCCACTCCCCTAGAACAAGCCATTCTGAGTTAAATGGTACCTACAGCCAAACCGCAGCTAGTTTGGATCACGAGAAAAGAAACTCACCCAAGGTGAAGCCTTTGCAAACCCAAATTGTCACACCAAGCCTGCGACTATTTTCTTTCTCTAGCCACTTTTTCATGTTACTGTCTCTCAGTCCCATCCTCTCCCCTTGAAAGGCTCAAACAAAAGGGTGGAAGAACCTGTCATTTCTAGAAAGCCTGGCAGAAATGTTAAAAGGGGGGGGATTCTGGCAGCTCCTGTGCCTCCCATTTCCATCCCTCCCACTTTTGTGTTCCTCTCACAGCCTGTCAGATCACACAGGAGACAACAACAAAGAAGGAGTTTTCCACCCTCCATGGCACCTTCCCTGTCACCATTGCAGGAAGAGGTTATTAGAGTGAGAAATCATGCAAACCCAAATCAGCCAAACAAAGCTATAAAAAGACAACAGAGACAACAGAATGGGGAGGGGAAAGGGTAGGGAGAAGTTAAATAACCTATTGTCCAAAGGAGAAAAGAAAACAGATAAAATCACAACATGGAGAGAATAAAAAAAAGACTCAAGCAGGGGAAGTGCTTACAAGCCAGAAGCTTGACAAACAAAGACATCTATAAAGGCACATAGAAATCCACTCTCTGCATTTCTAGTCCTGTTTCGTTTCACTGTTTGGAGGACTGTATTGAACTTAGCGAGTTACTGAGCACCTCTCTCTTAATTTTTTTTCACTTCAGAGTAAGAATTAGGGGTGGAGGGAGGAAAGATAATGAACTAATCTAAATGATACCGTGCCCTTGTTTCAATGGATACAACTATGCTAATGGACCTAAAATCTTGTATGTGGGAGGAGCAAGTGCTAACATTGATATGATTAAACTCTCTACACCTCCTGAAGCAGGATGGTCACCTCCAGATTTCTTACTTGGATCTGTCTCTGAGCTGGGCGTGGGCGTTGTCTGTCAGTACTATGGGTCAAAACCAGTCAATTGTGTCCTTACAGTTAAAGGCATGGATGTTATTTGTCAGTCTTTGAGCTTGTGCCAAGGTCCTGCTTTATTTACTAGTACTTAAGTGGCTGATAAAGCAATGCAGAACACAGTAGCAAAGACAGGATGACTAATATGCACCAAGGTGTGGAAATGGAAATTATTAAGAAGCAAAACTCAGAGGGTTTAAGAGAAGTCAGGATGACCTGATGTGCCTGAATTACAAAACAAGAAGTTGCAGCGCCAGTAGCACTAAATTTCTAAGGCAAAGGTAGTTGAAGCTGTAGGGATTATTTTCAGAAACTAGAGAGGAAAATGCTCCAGCTCACTACAGACATGTGAGTCCTACCTGAACAGCATAAAAGCTTTGAAACAAATCTTAGAGGAAAAGAAAAATAAAAAATATTCCGAAAAATGGATATAGAGTAAAATACAATTTGGGATGCCAAAGGTAGATCTTGCAAGTAGATCTTGGAGTAATCCAATTGTTTTTTGTTTATAAAAAAGCCACAAACCTCACTGATTTCCTCAATGAAGGAGCATGAACTTCAGCAAAACTCTATAAAAGTTAAAACTGAAGTATAAACAAGGGAGTTGTTAAACTGTGAAGAGGACAGAGAACTGTGGGGTTGCCCACAGACCAGTTAGCCAATGGACTGCAACAGGTACTGCTGACACTGGAAGCTTTCAGCCTGAAGGAAGGCTGATAGAGGAGCCTTGGGAGCAATACTACTTAATACTTTCACTAGCAATCCTGGCATAGAGAGTGAGAGTACATTAATAAAGCTTGCTGATGATACAGAGAGGTTCAGAGCATCTGCAAGGAGCAACTGGATGAATCTGGAGTAATAGAAATGGGATGAAATTCAGCAGTACATCTGGAGACCAATAACAAAAATTCTTCCATAAATGCAGTGTTCAGTTGGAAATGACCAGGGAGAAGAAGGATTTTATTGAATATACTAGTTGATAGCAAGGTTGTAAGTTGATATAGCCATGAAAATACTCAAACATTTATTAGATAGGTAACGCCATTGAACAAGGCACTGCTGCGATATGAGGCCTTGCTCTCATATCTCAAAAAGAAGAAATATACTTCCTAATTAGAGGAGCAGTGTGAACATCTGAGGAAACTTAGGTCTGGGAAAAGCTTCCTGCGTAACTGAGACCAGTCACTAATCATCCTGTGACTTGCTAGTTCATTCTAAAACTTTTTTAATCAGGGTTAATATTGTAAAAATGTTGCAGAGGTTACTACACAATATAAGTGTCTAAAAAAAAATCTAATCATGGTTTGGTTTTGGGAAGCCCTGGTTTCTACAACACCAAACACCCAACAGGTCTTGGGAGCCTCAAATCTGAGTCCTGTCCTATATATAGGGTTTTGGGCAACTTTGGATAAGTTATTTATTTTCTTTTGGTCATGGTTTCCCATTTGTAAAGTAGAGATGAAGGTACTTTATTACCTGTATATTTTGAGATTCACTGCTGAAGAGTAGCCTCTTAGGTATTATTACTTTTTTCAGAACTACAAGTATCTCAATTATCTATAGAGAACGTACTATAACATTTAAAAGGCTTTTTTTCTTAAGCTTACTCCTCACCTAGCAGTCAGGTTACTTCCCTGGGACTTGTCCATATGCGTCCAGGCAAACAAAACAGGTCTATGGCTTGAGAATGGACTGCAGTCCTCATGAAACCTACAGATTTCTCCCTCATGTGACTTTGTCCTGTGCCAATTAACCCTCTCCCTCTCCTAGTAGTAGAAGGGACAGCGTATGAAAGGGACCGATCCCCACAAGCAGTTTGGATATAACCACTCTATTTGGGGGGTGAAAAATTTGTATTGTATGAGTGCAAGGCATATCACAGAATCACAGAATCACAGAACGGCAGGGGTTGGAAGGGACCTCCAGAGATCATCTCGTCCAGCCCCCTGCGTGAGCAGCACACCCGGAGCAGGGGGCACAGGACCGCGTCCAGGCGGGGTGGGAATGGCTCCAGGGAAGGAGACTCCACAGCCTCTCTGGGCAGCCTGGGCCGCTGCTCTGGCACCCGCACAGCAAAGGGGTTTTGCCTCAGATTTCAGTGGAACTTCCCATGTTCCAACTTGTGCCTGTTGCCCTTGTCCTGTCATTGGGCACCACTAAAATGAGTCCAGTCCCGTCCTCCTGACACCCGCCCTTCAGATACTGATAAGCACTGAGGAGATCCCCCTCAGCCTTCTCTTCTCCAGGCTGAACAAGCCCAGGTCTCTCAGCCTTTCCTCACCAGGGAGATGCTCCAGTCCCCTGATCATCCTTCTGGCTCTCCTCTGGACTTGCTCAAGCAGATCCCTTGCTTCTTAAACTGGGGGGCCCAGCACTGGACACAAATATGCTAGGTCTTGTCAGCATAAAATGATCCCTGGCCTGATTTATTCAGTTACATAGCACAACCACAGTGTCCAATGACAGTCATGAAGATGCACCTGAAATCCTTACGTGTGTTACCTCAGTCCACTTGTAGCTGGAGGATTGGCAGATGTAATGTACTGGTAAGAGTGTGCTGCTCAGCTATTACATCTACAAGAACCTAAATATCTTGATTGTGTTATCATGTGCAAGATATGTCAAAAGAAACCTTTAAAAAGTATTGGAAACCAGGAAAAATGAGTGTGGCCAATGTAAAAAATTTCCTCTGTTCTTTAAGCAGAGGGGTAGCTTTTAATGGCAGGCCTCAAGCGAGAGATTGCTTGCCTAATTACCAAAGAAAGTGAAAACAGCTGCTGTTATAGATGGAAAGTTAGAGGCAAATGGTGAACTGAGGCATGGAGAAGTTAAGTGGTTGCCTTAGGCCACAGAGGGAAGTAGTGTCAGACCCAAGATTAGAAATCACAAGCTTTTCTCATACATTTCTAAGCTCAGATCACTAACATGTACCATCTGGACATGCGTAGATAACTATTTGGGTCTGTCTATCATTCCTATCCATTTTTAAAATAAACTCCTATCCTCTTACAGTTCACATGATTTCCAGGCAAATGTTGTTTTATTTAAATGTAGTTTCTTGCACAGCTAATATTTCAGAAAAATAATTCAGGATTAATGTGGTGCCACAGCCACTGGAAACAATTATGTTCCAGCAAGCAAGGATTTGCTAATTTTGAAACATAAACCAAAAGCTGTTTAGTGCAAAATGATTGGGAAATGGACACAGGACTCTTCAGCAAGTTACCTTCAGCTAGATATTGAAGTAGCATTTTTTGAAAGACAGGGAGGAAGTGAAGAGAAGTGAGATAGGAAACTTTTGTACTGCAGTAATTTAGCACAGAGAAGTCACAAAAACCCCCCACTATGAATACAGTACAAAACTGCAGCACAAAATAAACTCAGAAGTGATGCTACCTCAAAACACTCTCCAGAGTAACATAACATTTTTATCCCTATTATCACTGTCGAGGGCTTTGTGGTTCCAAAACAACATAACAAACTCACAGGAAAAAGATCTTCTAAAGCAATCTTTGGACCCAGCTTCTCAATCTTTTTGTTCTAGTTTTGCTTGAGAGTGACATGTGTTGGCCTTTCACACCCATTGGCACTGGCAGCCTTTTGTCATTCAACATTTACCGGAACTCTTTCATTGCCAAAAACTACTGACATGATTTCTCCCTTATTTTTAAAGTCCTCAATTCACAGTTTACATGCTGCTATGGCATGGCAAAAACTTTTGAGCACAAATTAATTCTTATGGATAGGGGATTTTTGGATGTCCCATTTGGATAACAAGAGAGCAGATAAGTTCATACATCCATTAAACTTTGGGGTGTGAAGCAAACACAAGCAAGCTTCAAAATTAGCAAGTTAGGCATAAAAATAATTTGATTCTTGTAATTCAGAACAAGTCATGACATAATCTGCTACAGACCCTAATCTTATCTAAAGGGTCTTATGCAGAACACAGAACTATACAGCTTGAAAAAATGTATGTGAGTGTTCAGCACACTCAGTTCAACTTAGATGCGATATATTGATGGCTGGTGTCAGGATCTTCCCACACTACAGAAATAGCCAGTGACAGCCTGGCAAATGTAACAACATAACTGTCTCCCTGAGAAAGAGGGGAGGATGCAGCTGGAGAAACCAATGAGTTTTTGCAGTTCTATATTATCTTATCTGAGCGATGGATTTTTTGGATATCTGCTCTGGGTAATAAAGGCATAGCAGCTCTACATGTATTGCTCATTTGGGCACATGTACACACACCTGCAAGCATATACACACACCATGTTTGATAAACGCAGGTATATAAGCCCCAGTTCCAGGCTGTAATCTCAGTGCAGCAAAGCACTTAAGCATTTACTCAAATCCCATTGCAGTATAAAGCTGTTGCTTAAGAATTTTCCAAAACTGTAGCTAGTAGCACATATCATTATCACCATGGTCAGTCTTCCTATTGATTTCAATAAGCTTTAGGTGTGTCCCTTGATATCGATATTCTGGATCTACCTCCCAAGAGAGCATTGCAAAAGCAAAGCATAAGAATTTCTTCTCTCCCACAGTTCTCAAGAGGTAAGTTCAGCCAATCACTGGATCAGAAACACTGACACACAATTTTCTTTTAATAAATTCAATGAACTAAAGCATTTTGTGAGTCAGAAAAGTGGTGTGAAAAGGAAAAAAACCCCAGCCCCATATATACATATATATACACTACTCATCCTGCAAGCAGAACATTTTTCAAACTGTTAAAACATTTTATAAAATTGCTCTTATTGTTCCAACAGTTTACAGCCTCACAAATGATTATTTTCTGGTGTGGGGAAAATAAGAAAAGGAAAAAAACAAGTCAAACATTTTACTGTTTATACTTTACCTGGCTTGGTTTAAAATGGATTTACTTTGCACATAGTTTGAGCACTTAGAATATTTTTAATGCTGTAAAGGTGCTCAGTGACAGAAAAATGATATGTAGCTGCCTGCCTGTGACAACACTTTAGTAATTCTTCTAGGTATTGCTACACGTCTTAATGCTACATTCTGTAGCAACAGTCCCTCAGAGGGTATTTACAGTGTAGGAACCTAAGTTAGGAGATTTGTATACTTTGGCTTTCTTTATACTTACTGGGGTGAGAAAGCTTTCTCCAGAGAGCAGTTCAGAGGAGAAACGTAGTTTAAGTGCCCTGAATACGCTGGCAAAATCATTCACAGTGAAAACTTTAGAGAATATTCTGAATTGCAGCAGTTATTTGAAGGAATGGAGTGCTGAACTGAAGCACACAAAGGTGAGACAAAACTTTGTTCTTATTTCTGGACTAAACCTCTGCTTCTCTTGAGAATGTCATGTGGTCTTTAA
The DNA here is from genome assembly GCA_013400875.1 of Anhinga rufa. NCBI lineage: Eukaryota > Metazoa > Chordata > Aves > Suliformes > Anhingidae > Anhinga > Anhinga rufa. The sequence goes on from VZTV01020573.1 coordinate 7,035, forward strand.
CAATTATGTGGAATACTGACATTCTTAGTTTTCAAGGAAGTTCTTTTAAGGAATAAATATTGTCGGTGAAGTGTTTTGTAAAGTTTAAGTGCTGGAGCATAGTTAGGTTGATAAACCTCATGATTCAAGTAAAATGTCTCTATCTCAGAGCATCCTCTCCAGAATGACAAAGGGCAGAACTGAAGTTGCCTGAATCTCATTTGAACCTCTAGCTGCAACATGTTATGTGAAGCTGCAGCTTAATCTGATGTTTCATCTTTCTTCAGAGAAAATATTTATCCATTGCCTACTACCAAATGCATACCGCTACATTTTGAGGAACATAGCCCATTTTTTACAAGGAGAAAAAATATGCTTTTGTCCAACAGTATTTGTTTATGAGTGGTAGAACTGTTGTCAGCTTGGAAATTCAGAAAATGTCTTTCCAGCACAAATGGAAATCAAGACATTTCTGAAATGTGCATCTCAGGACTGTGAGATCTCTGTAAGTATGTACGGAGTTACTCAAGTTGACAAAACTTAGCGCAAATGCTTTTCTACTTATATTCACTTAAAGAAAATTAGACAGTCATAAATCACAATGAGAAAAGTAGTGAACATGTGAAGTGGGTTATGAATTCAGTGGTATTTGAGCAGTGTCCTAAGAGTCCTGCTGTTATAAACATTTTGTAATACTTAGTCCTCGTCTCTCTGAATTTATTAATTTTGCTTTGTAAATAGAGGTATATGTATATTAATCATTTACATGCATTTCTGATATATAAGTAAGCAAAATGGAATGATGCTGGGATAAAAGGTTTAAGTACAGTCTAAATAAAGAGAAATATCCATAAACCATGCATTAAAAAAAACCAAGACACCAACCCAAACCAAAAAACCCCCCACCTGACAAACCTACACAATAGAAGCAAAAACTGTTACTGAATGAAAAGCATGTCGAAATGCATTAGAAAATGTTGCTAAATCGAGTACATCTCCCTTTGAACCATAAATCAACATCTGAAACTGTAATATAGTAAATGACATATATCACCTGCTGATTGAAAAACATCACCTAGTAAAATAGCAATCAATCCATGCGTATGAAATGTATCTCTTCTAATAAATTAAATGCAGAGCGTGTTAAAGCTGATGCAGCATTTACCAAATTATGCACAGTGAGGACTGAACTCATTTTACCAGCTACTGAATCTGAAACATGAAGTACCGAAACGGATGCAGTCCATCAGACACATCAGCTTTCTGGCAAATGCCAATCACAGGGGCAGGGTGAAGCTGCTGTCAGAAAACGTTTAGGTCAACAACCGTTCTCAGTAACAGCCATTTGCTACAGCTGATGGCAAAGGTTCAGGAGCGGGGCACGACTGCCAAGATCTCAAACATCTGGAGTTTGATATTCATAGCTGTGTAAGTGTTTGCCGTAGAGGGAGAGGTGTAGAAGGATCAGTTTAAACATTCCTTAGTTTACTGGAGTGGGGGAGAGCAGCCTATTTTATTTTTTAGCTTGCTGAAGAATAATGGTCGGATGAACAACTGTGGGGTTTTAAATTTCTCAAAAGATAGGGGATCATTCTGTTGTACAAGTAACATTTATGCCACTCACATACAAACTTTGCCTCTTTCCAGATCTTTTGGAACTGATGCATATACATACATGAATATGTATATGTACATATATTTACATGTATATAAAATAAAGCAAACCACCCCCCATATTTAGTTTTATGTTCTCCAAATATCATGGAAAACTGTGATGTTTCACTCCATCAAATCGAATGCAAAACCGTTTTCTACTTGGGTTCCTGGAAAGAAACCAGCAGCTTTGTAGCTGTTGCCAAGTAGGAAGTCACATGCCTGTACTGAACAACAGCAAAGGCAGCCTGTCAAGCAGACCTGTCCTCCCTCTTTTCATGCAATGTACCCAAAGAGAGAGGAAAAAAAAAGAAGATTCTGGGGCCAGTTTCATCCTTTCTGTCACTCAGTGGCCAGTTCTGTTGAACTTTTAGTTAATTATTTTTCTTGTTGAAATACAATGCATGTGTAAGATAGGTTGGTCATACGAACCAATTAACTTGAACTGCTTTTCCTCCCTCTGACAACAAATGCTGATTTAAAGAGCTAGTTAAGTGTAAGTCAGAGTCTATCAGGAAATCTCTGTGAAGTCATTGACTACTTGACTGATCAATAAAGCTGGAAAATATCAGGGCTATATTTGCTGAAAGACAAATTCCTGCACCCCAAATTATAAAGAAGAGAGGCTCCAACAAAAGTGCAAGGTGTCTGTGTCATGAGCCTACACAGGTCTGTCCCCAAGGCTTCTAATTAAGACTAATATTGTACGTTTCATCAAAGTAAATTAAGAGTAATTCCAGTGAAGTGGGGGATGCTGAAGGGAAGTGATAACCTTGAATTAATTTACATTTGAAAAAAGACCTGAAGGGGAAAACAAAGTTGCTTGGTTCCATTGAGTAAGAAGGGCATGTTTTAAAGGAGTTCTGGTTTTTTTTGAATTCTCACAAGAGCCTAATCAGACTTCTGGCATCTGTCACATTAACCTAAAAGTTTCAGGTAATAGCCACCTTACCCTGTCTATACTTCAGACAAAATACAACTGGGAGAGAAGCTGATCCTTTCAGAAGCACCAAGAAGATTCTTTTAAGGGTCATGGCTCCAGCTGTGGATAATGGCGCAGTGTATTCCCCTTCCCAAAGCCTCGGGACCAGCCCGGCAAGGTTCAGGATAGGTAAAACCTCTACGAGGCTGAAATATGTGACTGCAGGAGGCCTTCAGCATCTTCAGTGGCTTGACAAATAAAGCATGAGTCACCTTCCACTTGTGATTTTGCTGTTTTAATTGTTTCTCTATTTTTTCAGTAGAAACAAATAAAGGGAAACAAATACAGGGACAAATAAAGGGAAGTTCCAGTTGCTACTAATTTTCAGACACGGTTTTTGGGTTTTGAAGTAGCTAGGCACCAAAGTCCCAGAGTGATAGCTAGCTGTTAAAATGTCTTCGAAATACTAGACTTCAGGCTCATTTTAGGCACACCCACTGGCCCAGTGGCTGGGAGAGAAGCTGTGAAATATGCTGAGACCCTCAGTCTCAGTCTGCCTTGTGGTCTTCTTGTCACCCGGGGGACATGTGCCACGCACACAGCATGCAGCTTCTCCCACTGCTTCGGCTCTGCTGCTCAGTGAGTAGATGAAGGTGAGAGGACTGGAAACATAGGTCTGCCTCATTTCTCTACTCCTTTTCTGAGGAATGTACAATGTGGACAGGAGGAGAGAAGGGATGGCTTTCATTCAGGAAAGTGAAATACCACCTAGATAAGGCGGAAGGTCTGATTGTGGTTCAGTCTTCCTGACAGGTATCTGGGGAGTACCCAGCACCTTCTAGGACTGAGCCCAGAGACAGCACCACAGCTGAAGCAAAGCATATGAATGAGGAGGATTATATATTTCCATTTAACTGACAGCTAGACACATCCTCGGCAACACAGAAACGGATTTACAACTTTTAACGAGCAGCACTCTGTAAAAATAAAATTACTTCAAACACAGCATTAAAGTTTTCTCAGAAAAGCTCTAATGTAAATTTAATATGGAGCACTACTGTACATGCAATTGTTATTTGCATTTGTTATTTTATTAAAAAGTAGAGCCTAATCAGGATTGCCTAGTTCTGGGGAGAAAGGAAATGGGATTAAATATGAAATAACAGTTGGTTCAGGATTCCTATCCACTCAGGAGGTTTCTGAATTGTTCTGTCATTTTCTAGAGATTTATATATTAAAAATGTCTGCCCCATCATAATCACTTAACATGCTTTAAAAAGCACATAAACACAAGGAGGGGGTTCATTATGGCATATGGGAGAGAGATTCTTCTCAGCATTGGTCCAATTTTGCTAACATTATAGTCAAATGCTAAATGTCCCATGGACATCAGGGGAAGTCGAGCCTTTTGAAAAAAACTGCTCTTTATAAAAATGCATAAAGCAGGCAATCTGCAACAAATACAGTTTTCCAGTAAGCTAGGGACAAGGTCTGGATTCAATCAAATAACATCATAAAGTATGTCCCATCAGGAGAATTTATTTTTAGTGGCAAAAAAAGGGACAGAGATTCAGATGGACAGTTTACCTTCCCAAGACTGATCCAGGAAACTTTTTTCCTTCAAATAGCCCTAATTTTGAAGAGATTGTGTTAGTTCTTTATTACCCCTCTTGTTATACCTCCCATTTCTGTCTCCGTGCACCCACACAGAGGACTTCTAAATCTCAGCATGAGCCTGATAATATCTTTGCCTCTTTAATGTGTGTTTCTGTGGAAGGAAGAATCAGCAGCTATTAGCAGCTTGTGACTCAATGCTGTATGAGGCTCTCTTTGTAGTACCTAATTGCACTGGAAAACACAATTTAACAGACGGGCATTGCAGAAACCATGCTGAATGTTCAGAAGAGGCATCACCCCGGTCAGCCGTGGGTGAGAGAGTGGTCAGGTTCAAGGCTCAAGGTTTCCTCACTGGCAGAGGAGGCTGGGAGCAGAGCCAATCACTAGATCCCATGGCTTAGGTATCTCATATTTAAAAGCCAGAGCAATGTTAAATCATTCTTTGCTGAGATTAGATTTCACTCCTGTATCACATCCATTGCTCTAAGACATCTGGGTTTAATGTATTGCATCAAGCTTTTGGCACCACTATACTGAAAATACATTTTATGGCCCAGAAAACCCATTGGCTCCTCCGACTTCCTGCATAACACAAAATTATACACAGTAATTCCTGTCTTAAGCTTAATCAATGACTTCTGGCTGAGCTAGAGAAGATCTTTCAGAAAGATAGTGATGTTTGATTTAAAAGTCTTCAAAGGGAAGGAAAGCCAGTACTTCTCATATGAAGTCATTCTGATGGTTAATTAGCTTTATTGTTAAAATGCTGCCCTATCTCATTTGACTTTGCCTTGCTTCCATCCTAGCTCTGGGATTTTGTTGTGCCTTGAGTACTAGATTAAACCTACACTTATGGAAAGTCATGTAGTCAGAGCTCTCACTATAGAACAGGTGTTTGAAGCACAAGTTTTGTTGCCTACTCTGCAAATAGAAAAATTTTCTTCAGGGGCTTAGGATATCACTTCTGCCATTGTAACCAAAAGCTACCTGTTGGTAGGAAGTGTTGGAAAATGGGGTGTTTGGTACTTCTCTGTTCCTCACAGGAGGCTGAAAACCAGATACAGCAAGAAAACCTCACACAAACAACAGAGTCAGAACCAGCTGGCTCAGGAAGGAAAGCCAAAATTACATACAAATAGACTGTAATTTGTGTTGGGAATCTGATTACACAAGGAACTAGAGGAAAATGGTTCCTTTATTTTACTAAAAGTGACTAAAAGCAATTAAAAATATGCCCTGGTTGTGCATTTAACATTTGGGCTTTATGTTAATTACTTTTTCCTGAACAAACTAAAAGAGAATGCATTGACATAGCAAGTTATGGCATGCAACTAAAAAAAGTAAATGCAATTATTTCTTTTTACCTCCTCATAGTGGGTGTAAAATAAGAGAATGAACTTAATGGAGGTATGCACATTGGTGAAAATATGGACATTTCCCTGGTGCCGATGCATTGGATGATTCTGGATTTAGCTACAGATGGAGGGAAATGAAAATGATACCAGTACTGGGTTGGTATCTGTAAAACATTTCAAAGTGAAGTTCAGCATGTCTTGTGCTGGAGTCCAGATTTACTGACACAAATGGACAATTTCAGTTTGGTTCTAGGGTTTTTTGCACCTGACAACTAATGTTTAATAAGATGAAGAATGTTGCCTAAGGACTATCATAAAGACTTGGAAATCATCTACTTTCCTTCAGCACAACAGTCCCACTAATGGTGTTACTGAGAACTACTGCATTTGAGAATAATGAAAATGCTTTCTTTGGGTTTAGGAGATATTTCCAGCTCTAAGAACTTGGAAATTTGCTTACTACTTTTTGAGACCCTTTCTCATTTGTAGGAAACTAGAATATATTTCTTCCTCATGAAGATAATAGATGGATGATTTTGTGATGCTCAGATATTACAATGACCACATATCTGGGAAGAGAGACAGAATTTGGAGTCATCCAGCACAACAGCTTCGGATATGAAATAAATTTTGTCATTTATTATTTGTATGGCAATAGCATCTGGATGTTGGGATAAGGGCCACACTATGTGATGAACAGTAGGCAACGTAATGGAAAAACTTTCCACCTCTGTATGAGGTTTGTTTCCTAGATTTAAAGATGAAAGACAACTGGTGAGTTTGGAAAACACAGAAAAGTATAAAAGAACAGCAAACCTATCATGTCTACTATGGTAAGTAGAGATCACAGTCAAAGCTGCAGAAAGCTATTTTGAAGCCCGTTTGGGGCATTTGTTCCCCTTGGTCCCTGTCATGCCCCTTTACTCCTTTTGGTAGGCCAGCTGCAGCAGAAGCATGATGGCTGTGTGAAGTCTGTATGGGCCTGGTTTGCTATGATAAATTGCATGAAGGTTTGTACAGGTGTTTGCAGACAGACCTGTGCTTGTTCCATGTGTGCCGTGGGTGACCATGTTTGCAAGTCTCAGTTTGAGGGTGCTGTTATGCTGATATGCTGATCTGATGGGAGCAAATGATGCCACAGGCCTGGTGTGCTACCAAAGCTACACAGCTTTTAGATGAGATCTTTCTCATCTGCCTGCATGCCATGGAGAGACTGCAGGTGTGACTGCAAAAGACTGTGTGACCTTACCATGTCAGCAAACTTTCACAGCAGACATGAGTTTGTTCATGCTAGTTTGGAAAGTAAAGCCTGATAAAGAAAAATAAAAAAAAGCAGAGTCAGAAATGCAATTGCTGTTACTTGTGGAATATAGATGATTTGAATAGTTTTGTTTCACTGGGGAAAAAAACAAACAAGCAAACAAACAAGTAAACAAGCCCCGCAATGTTAAAAATAAGTAGTACTTATTTTCATGTAATATTCAAGTAGGCTCTGTATAATGTTCAGTTAAGCTATGGATCCAGATGGCTTTGAGATCCAATTGAAATGCACAGTGTACGATGCACAAAATTTAGAGGACCTTTCCTAGCAAAATACTCAAGAGCCCTTCAACTGCTGCTTGCTTGTCTTATATTTCTTACTTCATATACCCTGTCTTACTACAGCTTACTCTATATTAATCTGAACTTAACATCATGCAGGTACTATTTCACAGAATCACAGAA
>VZTV01020581.1:0-17580 GCA_013400875.1 Anhinga rufa
TTCCTATGTAATAAAAGTGGTGTTTTTCAACTCCTTTGATTTTTGAATATTCAGATAAGTAATAGCAAATTGCAAAGTACCGATAAATAATAAACCTTGCTGAATATTTTAAAATTAAAAATGTAAGTATTTGTACAAATATCTGAAAGAATTTTGGAAATATTTCAGAGCCTGAAAATATTTGGGAACTAATCTATTAAAAATATTTGGGTTGTTTTTCCCCTCAAACTTTTTTTTATCAGGATTTAATTAATTTACAGTGATCTTGTGTAAAACACTTTTCTATATCAAAAGGCAATCATTAGAGCTGGTTAGAAATTTCAAGATCATTCTTGAATCTACCACAAAGTTACAGTTAAATCTACCACATTTATATTATATTCAGGATTGCTTCATTCTATCAGAACTAGAGAAAGACCTTCATATGTTTATCAAGCATTAATCATTTTCTGACACTGGCAGCCTGGTTCAGATTTATACTACTGACCTACAGCTGAATGACACCATATTCAGTACAGCTGGCTAAATATCTGCAAAAATATTAATCATATAAATGATTGATGAATTTTTCTATACTTCATTAAATAATTTATTTTCAAGACTGGTATTCAATAAACTCTACAGCTAGCCTTAAATGTGCTCCAATAATTAGATATCATCTATCACCTGCCAATGAGCCATGCAGCTCCCCTGCCATTCGGGTCCCATAGCTCTCCATTTTAAGAGGAAAAAGTGGTAAGTATGGTCACCTTTTCTTCAATCTTTAAAACCTTTTTTGAAGCTAAAATATTGGATGCTTATGTTAACCTTTCTGACAAGTTCTTACAGTCTTTGTGACAGATTGCATAATTCTGCTTCAATGGAGACATTGCAGTAACACTGCTTGACAGTATATTTTATCACCAGCTGTCAGTAGATGGTGCTACTTTGAGGCAGTGTAGCAAGGATGATTTGATTCACTTCATCTGTAAACTGATCCTCAGTTACAAGACTGTAGGTCTAGTTACCTACTACCTTCCTCAGAAAGCTGCATCGTACTTTTGTATGTAACTGTCCTCTCTCTCTAGCCCTGTGCCTGAAAAAAGTGGAAGTGATCTGCAATTCTCCTATCTGACTTCCAATATGAATTTGGTTTTTGCAGATGTCAGTGAAAACCTTCATTTAGGCATTCTTTTTTCTGTCTGAGACAATATTTCATTCATACTTGAATTCTCCTGTAGAAATTTAGGAAGAAACAGTTTCAGGGGTGACGATTTTTACCCAAATTCATGACTGCTTCGGTTTGTGCGAATTATAGATTCAAAGACTGTTGACCTCCAGAAATATTCTGACAGATCTAATGTAGTTCATCATGACAGTAGGCTAAATGTTATATTATTTCATTTATAAGAAAAAAAATTTAAATCAGTTATACTCTTTAATTTTGGTTCCTTTACATAATCATCCCAACCAGCTGATATGCCAGTGTTGGTATATGTTGTTCAATGATAGGAAGAATTGGGACATTCAGACTGAAATGATGCATTTGAATTAACAAGAAAGTATCAGTTTTAGTGTTTGAACGAATGTTTATTTTTTGTTTTTAATTAAAATTTATTTAGTCAAAATTGTGTTCATAGAAATATACTATGTTAACTTAGATGTGTGTATATCAAGAATAGAAAAGAGGTTCCATAACAATAAGATAAGGTCTTTCAAAGAGATGCCCTTTCCTGTTACGTGTGTTAAGCTACGTAGGTAGGATAGTTACATAATGCTGTGAGTGAACAATTTAAAAGCAATGAGTGACTTAAAATTATTAGCACAAGAAACTTTTTAAATCATTTTAATCATTAAAGTTGCCCTTTTTCATAGGAAGAGAGGATAGTTGGGCAAAGTGGCAAAGCCATCATTACATCCTGGCACCGGTGGAGATAGGAATAAATTTGATAGCATAGTTTACCAGTGCTGGTAATAACGACTGGAAGAGACTTGTTCCCAGAATGCGAAGTGCTGTTGCAGGCCCACATCCATTTTTATGATCAGGTACTGCCTGCATCGGATCAAGAATAGTGAGCAATACAAGAAACGGAACTGTGTACAGTTCGCAGATCTACATTCAATGGAATGATAACTGAGTTATTGCCTCTTCTGTAATTTCTTTTCTTCTTTATGTAATAACAAACATTGGTTTAGAGTTTATGCTCGCTGTTGTCTAATGAGCAAAATATTCAGATTTCAAACCTAATTCCACCAAATGAAGTTTAAGAATTTAATTTTTTTAAATATATAGTAGCCATTCCAATTTGTGGCCTTGTTCCCACCTCTTGCACATTCTTTCTGAAATTGTTTTTGACAAATCCCTGCCATCTTCCTAATAAAATGTGCAATAACTTCCTTTATGTAACTGAAACCCCTTTAAACCTTATTCTTAATTGCTGAGGGATTGCCTATGTGCCTTTAAGAAATATTGAGATTTATAGTTTTATTACTTCTGTGCATGAATAATGCAGTTTTCTCCTATCTGATCTGCCAGAGACATCGGTGAAAATATTTCAATTAATGCAAAATGCCACCACTGTAGTTATTACTTGCTTGAGAAGCTGAAGTATGTTAGTGCTATTCTGAAACCTTTTATAACGAATTCTGATTCAAGCTTTTTTGATTTTTAAGACTTCTCACTTGACTTACAAAAGACACCTTGTTGGACCTTGAAGTGCCCTATTTGCATGATTTGTCCATACCTTTTCACCCTTGGTTGGTTTTGTTCTCAGCTTTGCTTCCCTGTTTTCCACTGATGTGCAGTTCTGACCTGATGTCATTGGTTCAGTATAAGACCTGCATTTAGCTTATGCTTCCAGCTTTAGAACTATCTTTAATGCAAAGCAGGCTATATTGTCATCTCAATTATAGCAGGGCCAATCCAGTGTAATTTCACTAGTTTTTATGTTGCTTGGAACTGTTTTTCATTAGTTATATATCAAATTGACTATCTGGAATGTGTTTATCATTTTTATTGCTATTGCATTTGTATATTGATTTGTTCCTCTAAAGTGATGTGTTTGTCACGAACTGTGCAATATCCCCTATGCTGTGGAAGGTCATAAACATTTGTAAACTGCTTAGACCAAATGTAGTTAATCTTAGGTCTATATCATAGTTCTTTACCTCAACACAAAAGCAATTTGATTTCCTTTTGCACAGCTGAGCTTTGTGAAGGCCATGAAATGTTGGTTGTACACAGGCTCCTTCTGTTTGATCTGTAGATACCTGGCTTGCTAATATGGGGCTGGCTCTTTTCAGCAATAGCCTGCTGAATGACCATGAAGTAGCTACAAGTTTATGGAACATTTTCCTCATATTGTTTTGTCATGGGAATATTTGCTTGACTGCACACATGGAAAAGAGGCAAATTCTTAAACTGCAACAGCTCCATGAAGGATGGTTCTTCCATGATCCTTCAGTGCTCAAGACAATTAGCCCTGAGTGCTGCTTAGCTTGATGGTGATGCTCATTAGCATTCATTGAAAGGCCCAAAACAGAAAATTGATTTCATACCTCAGGGAAAAACTAAAATAAAAATTTCAACACACTTTCTTTCTCTAGCTTTCTGAAAAGTTAAATTCTTTCTTTTTAACAAATAAAAATCCAGTTATCTCTTAGACATCCAAGTGTTTGTTCTCAGATACGGAAAACAGGAATTTTACAGGTCAATAGAGACACAATAAAATCCCCATCAGTCAAATATAAGAAGTTTAGATGAGTCTCCTGGCCTAGCTGGCACCTGTGTGAGGCATGGATTTAATGAGAGGAAAAGGCTAATAGGTCTGCTGCCCTTCCTCCTTAAGTACCACTTCGTTTGTTCCTCCAGATCATGTAACACCAGAGTAATTGTGTCTCCAATACAGCCAGAGTGGAGCTGGATTTGACCTCTAGGAACTCTAAGCTACCTTTAATGACAGCTAGCAGAGACAGCTCAATTCTAAGAAGAAACTCAATACAGCACTGTCATAAATGTTAATATGAAATGAAACAGGACAGCACAGGAGAAAATGTGGAAAAGATACAGCAGTGTCCTGTAAGCTGTTTATACCATCTTCAATCTCTGTTATTCACAGTACTCAAATATGACTTACAAAAAACTTCATCAAAAGTAATTCTGTATTTATCTTAGGCTTTGCTTAATAAAGCAGTAGTATTATACCATTTAATACACATTCATATTTAAGGACTACCAAATTCCTCCTTCTCATTTGTTTCACATTCACTAAATTAGGGGGAAATACTGTTTTCTATAAATAGAACAGGTTTCCTATATTTCTTCATGTTTTGGACAAAGATGAAGAAAAAATTTAAATGGAATATTGACTGCTTTCATGACCTTTAAGGACTACTCGAATTTGCTTTCCGGAAATGTTTCAAACATAGAAAGGATACTTATCACGATCATTTACCTAAACACTCAGAGTGACCAAATATGTAATACTGTATGATTTCATATTACTCTCACAAACCTGATGCTTTGAATATGTCTACAGTCACAGTCAGAATACCCTCCTTGTTCTTAGTGCTGGCTAACATATTACTCTTCTCATTCTGTTGGTATAGGAGTCATATGGTTCATCTCTGTCCCCTTTGAGAGGTTTTCAACCCAATGGCAAGTTTCTCTCAGAGAAGGGGTCAAAGCCTCGAAGATAATTCAGTTTTACAGATACCATAAGTGCAGTTGGATAGACAGAAGTAATAGGCAATCAATCCTGTAAGCGCAGGGAAAGCAGTAGCATGGATATACACCCTTTCAAGATCAAAAAATTCTACAGAAGAAACACTATATATTCATACCTCAACATGTATTCATACCTTAACTGTTGGAAATACTTCAGTGAGAGCTCACACTTTGTTAGGAAAAGAGAATTACAATGGGACATTGATAGTGATAGGATTTTGGAAAAAAGCTCTTCCATATTTCTATCGCTATTTTATCTTAACACTCAGAATCGGGGGCAAAATGTTAATAGAATAATTTAAGATGGAAGGGACATTTTAAGGTCATTTAGTCGAACCCCTCTCAGAGCAGGGTCAATTTTTAATTTTAGTAAGTGATAAGAGACATAGGAAAAGTGATTCTAATATGATTGTATATTAACAGGGCTTATGTAGGTTAGATAAGGTGCTGCTTTTTGTAAATTGTTTGGTGTGGATGATCATGGCATTGGCTTATCTGTATGACTGAGGATCGTGAGATTCATACAGATAAGCTTTTGTATTAGTCATGATATGACAAAGTTCTGTAAAACTATAAAGGTTTGGAGCAGGTAAATAAAGAATGAGTACTCGCTGTTCTTAATTATTCTAAAGCTAAGGAGCACCTGATAAAATTATTAATCAGGTGCAAACCAAATAAAAAAAAAAGATTTTTTTTCTTCTTTTTTTCTTTCTTTTTTGCATCCAAATTTGGAGGAGACTATGGAAACTGACATCCAAATGAGCTTCAAAAACGTTAGACATCTCTTTTGATAGGTACCAAACACAATAGAATCTTGCCCTCATAAAATCATAGTATTTGTAAACATTTTTATTTTGATGTGCTTTGGAAGCAGAAAGGGCTAATTTAGCTAAGTATAAGCTTACTTTATTTCCTATACTTTTCCCCCAGTCACAAGGTACTGAGTACTACGCTTTTAGCCCACTTTCTCCATTCAGTTTTTTGTATATGTTTAAAATGAAAGACAGTTCTGCTAAATACAGAACTAGTTTTCTGTTAATGTTTCTTATTTAAAGGGGGAGCTTAAAGACTGTTGAATCTGTCAAGATGATAAAAAAATGTAAGTTAAACATTTGAAAGAGAACAAAACTATTCAGAATGATTACATTAGAAAATGAAAGGGACAGATGCCAAATGGCAACAGTGAAATGGGTAGCATGTTACTTCAGGATGTCAGAGAATGAAAAATCCTTTATTTCTGCTACTGAAAATTAAAACTCCCTTTATGATGACCTTATAGTCTAAATTTCAAGAAAGTACTGAAGGAGAAAGATTTTGAGCTTTGAAAGTAAACTTATAAAAATAATTTTAATTAAAAAAATATCAGCATACCCTTTGGTTGTCTGTATTTGAAGACTAACTTCAGCTGGCTTTGTACCCAAGTGTGTGTAACTCTTTGCCAAATCATCTTAGTTTCTTGCAATAAGCTTATCTTCCTTTGGTCTCCACTAGCTCCTCAAATTCATGAGTGCAGTCACAGCTGTTTGTAGCATAATGGTCTATGTTATCAGCCAGATGCTTTTTGTTTGAAATGCAGTTTACAGCTTGTATATGAGAAGGATGTGTATCACAGAAGTGCTGGGAAGACCTTGTCTTCAGGTATCAGATGGATGAAGATCACAAAAGGTTGCACCATGGTCACATGCCCAGAGTTTCCCTCCACAGGCTCCAATTGTCAAATGCAATATATATCTTTCCTTGATTTATGTGTTTTTAATGGCTTCATCCTGTGGTTTCACACTGTCTAATCATATCACTTTCCAAACACCATGTAATATAATTCACTTTGGCTTTTTTCTGTCTCTGACTAAATTAACAATGAAGAAGAGGTATGGAAAATACACTACAGAATAGCTTATCCACCTTCACCTTCTCCTTAGTTTTAAAACTTTGGCAATATTACTTTTGGCTTTCCTTATAACTGAACAGCTTGTTCCCTTGAGCCATTTCCTCAGGGAGTTTTCTGTCTTTTTGCCTTGCCATTTATCATTATTACTTTCGTCATTTGCACAGTTTCTTTTGCAGTTTCTTTTTCTGTTCCATTCGTTCTGTATCTCTTTTGTTTAGGGTGTTTCTTTTAATTTTCAATTTATTCTTATTTAGAGTTACACTTTGTAGCTTCAATTATCTTTGCCAGACACAGCAATATTTTATGATAATCACTCTTTTTTTTCTTCTTTAAGATTATTCACTTCAATCCCCATAGCTCCAATCTCAAATGACTAATGTTTTGATTACTTATTAGTTATATTTTTATTTTATATTTCACTGTCTGTATCATTCTGTTTTGATTAGTTTCTCTGTATACCTTTGTTTTGTTTTGTTACCTCCTTCTGTGGCTGCATAGTCTACCACTCTTCTTGTATGCTCCATCATCTCTTAAAAAATTAACAAAGTAAAATTACTGACTTATATATTTAAAAAAAATATATCCCAGATGGTAACCAACTATAAACTCTGAAGTTGGCAGCTGTTAACAGGACTACAATGCCTTCTGCTGTTGTCTGCAGTTTGACATCTCTAAGTGCAGACTGATTTGTCGAACAGGTCACAGTCACATATGCAGGCAAATACACACTTGGTGGAAATACTGCTTAAAGATTTTTCTGCCTCTGAAACATAAAAACTTTCTGGAGACTCGAGGGACAAATTTTGAAATGTTCAATAATAGAATCGTTCTTTGCAAAGAACTTAATTGATGTTATCGTGTGTTATTAAATTCATATCAACAAGGACCTCCAAATACATAAGAAGTAGTCAAGCACTTAATGATACTTGACAAGTTTTGTAGCCTTTTCTCAAACTGGTCCTGCAGTAGCTATACCACTATTGGTAGCCACACAAAGTAGTTTTTAAATGTTTGGTTCTGGCACTGCAGAGCTCATCATATAGGAATAGCCATTTGCTTTGTCCCTCATTTGTAGCTTTTTGCGTTTTTGGAGGGTGAGGGACTGAATAATTCAAAAGTGATTGGGTTCTAAAAGAATCCAGAATTAATGTTAATTTGCACCAGAATAACTTGGGTTCCCTTGATTTTGCTGATATATCTCACAGAATTTGCTCCCTCTTTTTTGTGCGAGTTCCTTATTTCTTCTTAGTTTCTCTTCAAATTACACAAGTAGTCATCTTTATAGTTTTTACTTCTAGCCAAACCAGGTATTATTACAATCAACATAGTTTTACTTTTTTCTCCCTGTACTTTAGCAGAATTTCACTGCTGCATTAGATGCAGGAATCCAGCACATCTGGAAATATCTCTGTGCACTTTCTCCCTGGCTGATTGAAGGTCCTGCTTTCAATTTGATTAGAAAAGATTAGTAAATAGGAAAAAACGTGAGCTGAATTTGTTAGTGACTGAAGCAGAAGAGTTTGATGAAAGATGACCAGTGATTTATTTTAATTTTCTTTACATGAAGGCAAGGTGACAAATCACTTTTATTTGTACCAGAATACCCAGTTACTTTATTCTATGCCAGTCAGTGATGAGTTTTTAGAACTGTGTGTGATCAGTGGTATCAGAAACCCTAAGAAGTGTTACACCGTGGTGAAAACTGACACGTAGTTGACATACTCTGAAGGAGTTATTAAACTAAAATAAATTATTTATGCAGTACTGTGATTATTACACCAATGCTTCTTAGTATGAAAGCCTGTTGTCAAAGTTCTATGTTCATACTCAGATAGCAAAATGAGTAGTCTGACTTTCAGAGGTATTCACAGTCTTTTCCACTTGTTTCATCAAGGTAATCAACAATATTTACCTTTAAGCATGTGAAAGCTGCAGCGTGAATGCTGTTGACTTGAGTTCTTTTCCAAGTCAGTAGGAACGATCTCTGTGCTTCAATTTCTTGCTTAACAAGGACTACATGTTTAGATTCTCAAAAGTGGATTTAGGTATATATGGTTGGATATCTAGACCTGACACCAGACATGTTTGCTTATCATGGATGTATTTCAGTTGATTACAATCACTAGAGATTTTTCAGATTAAATGTCATATACTTTTATAAGGCTTGTTTCCTTCTTTCATAATATGTTGTGCAACACAATTGAATATGGGATCATTTATTCATGCAAAGTCTTCAGTTCACATTGCTGGACGCATTTACATGTGCTCAGTGGCACAAAGGCTCTAAAGTTGAACAAATGTTACATTAAAAGTAGATTGTCATTCAGGAATCATATTTAATGTATGATCTTTGTGATGATTCTTCCAATTCCAAAATTTCTCATTTTAGAGTTCAGTTACCTGAACCAGGGACAAATAATTAATCCATTTCCATTTTAGTGGTTTCAATTTCTTTTGTATCAAGCTTTCTTCTTTGTCTAGTGTATTGGGTTTGCATAGCAAAGTTTTGCTAGCGGGGGGGCTGCAGGGGTGGCTTCTGTGAGGAGCTGCTAGAAGCTTTCCCCCATGCCCTGTAGAGGCAATGTCAGCCAGCTCCAAGATGGATCCGCTGCTGGCCAAGGCTGAGCCAGTCAGTGACAGTGGTAGCACCTCTGGGATAACATATTCAAGAATGGAGAAAAAAATTCCTGCCCTATAGAAACTGCAGCCGAAGAGAGGAGTGAGAATATGTGAGAGGAACAGCTCTGCAGACACCAAGGTCAGTGAAGAAGGAGGGGAGGAGGTGCTCCAGGTGCTGGAGCAGAGATTCCCCTGCAGCCTGTGGTGAAGACCATGGTGAGGCAGGCTGTCCCTCTGCAGC
Source organism: Anhinga rufa (assembly GCA_013400875.1). Classification (NCBI taxonomy): domain Eukaryota; kingdom Metazoa; phylum Chordata; class Aves; order Suliformes; family Anhingidae; genus Anhinga; species Anhinga rufa. The sequence goes on from VZTV01020581.1 coordinate 9,454, forward strand.
CCATGGAGGTNGGAAGGGTGTGAGGAGTCCTCCCCTGAGGAGGAGGAAGGAGCAGCAGAGACAAAATGTGATGAACTGACCACAACCCCCATTCCCCACCCCACTGCGCTGCTCGGGGGGAGGAGGTAGAGAAAATCGGGAGTGAAGTTGAGCCCAGGAAGAAGGGAGAGGTTGGGGAAGGTGTATTAAATTTAGTTGGTTTTTTTTTTCTCATTATCCTACTCTTATTTGATTGGTCATGAATTAAACTATTTTCCCCAAGTTGAGTCTGTTTTGCCTGTGAGGGTAATTGCTGAGTGACCTCTCCCTGTCCTTATCTTGATCCATTAGCCTTTTATTATATTTTCTCTCCCCTGTCCAGTTAAGGACAGGGAGTGATAGAGCAGTTTTGGTGGGCACCTGGCATCCAACCAGTGTCAACCCACCATATGTGGTAATTAAGAAGTAAATGGATGGTTTTTCTACAACCACTTAAAATAACTAACTACCAGCTGCTCTAAAGAATTCTGGTTTGTTGTGAGGACTCTTGTGAAAAAGAGATCTATAAATGCCATATACAAATTAACTAAGAAAATGATTCCTTACCTTTCCCTCCCTCTGACTGTTATACTTCCAACAGTGAGGATGAGATTCTGGTTGCTTATCCAGCCATAATACCTGTAAAGAGAAATTTCTGAAGGTTTAAGACTGTGATACTGATACCTCAGGTTAGGGATAACTTTCTCTTTAAGACAGCTTTTTAAAACCTAGATGTCCTCTTTGGTGAGAAGAATGTTGTTAAAGTCACTTTGAAAAAGTAATCTGTTGCTTATGACTGCTTATTTTCTCCAAGAAATAATGGATTACTACTTGTAGATTATTTTTGAGTCATGCCCTCCTTGAAATACAGCTGACAGAACTAGTGCCTCTAGTTTTGATTTAATGCAACCTCCAACCTTTAGAGAGAGATTGGTGGTCCTTCTTCAAGTAGTCTGTGTTGCTCAGCCCTGGCACAATTCCCAATCTGCAAGCTGCACTCTCACTGTGTAGCTAAGATTTTTCAAGAGGTGTTAAAGGAATTAAATGCCCTCTTCATCCTTCCATTGAATTACACTGAGTGTTAAGTGCCTTATGCTTCTTTGAAAATAAATTTATGTTAATACTAATTTCTGTAACATCATTGTTCACTCTTGAGATAAATGTGACTGTGAAGTTCACGTCAGAACCTAGGGTTTCATTTTTACCCCAGCTAGTATTTAATTCTCAAAATTCCAGTCTGAGATAGTCTTCCCTGGCCTTAGATATTAAAAGCCAGTGCTTCCTAGCTCAGGTTTGTTACCCTTTTTCTTACAGACTTAGAGCAGTCTACCTGAGGACTGATCTATCCCAAGGACCCCTATTCTCTTGTTCCTGCTAAGCAAACCTTTTTGACCTTGCTTAGATTTAGTGTCTCAATTAAGAGGTAGCCACTAACAGTGTGTAAAAGATCCCAGACAGACATTATTTGGAACAAATGAAATCATGACTCTCTAAAGAAAAGTAGTACTTCTTTCATTAGTCTGTTCCTTCTATAATGCACATTTGTTTTCATGGGTTAGACATTTAGTGTCTAACTAGGAACTGACATGACAATTCCATAAGGGTCTTTTCCAAAGTCCATACTCATCTTATCCTGTTACCAGAGACTAGTGTCTGGATCATAAATGTGATCCACACAGTAATTTAAAATCCTGTCTTATGTTTTAAAGTCCATATTTAAATTAAGATTCTGTGTATTATAACCCTTTCAGGTTGACTTTTTATTTCTTGTTTCAACTTTTCTTCTTTCAGTTAAGCAATACTTCTGTAGTTTTCTTATTAATATTTAAATGTCTTTGGAGACTTCACTAATGTGTACATAGAAATCAAACACCTTTGCAAGAGGTGCTTAAGCATATAAATATCTCTTTTTTTTTATGTGAGTGCAGCTAGGCAACCTTCATATTGCTGACCTGTTTCACTTTGTTCTTGACACAGATCCTATTTGAGTCACAATGTCTAGCCCTGCAGATAATTGGTTTATATCTTTCTGAGCAAGTAATGAATTCTTCAAGATGACAAAAAGGTTTAGACCTTAAAAAAGAGAAGCTTCAGGAATATTTCCCAGAATGCCTTTATGTGTTTGATAGTACCAGTATAAAATTCAAATAACTTGAGGCATTCTTATAGTTGGTTTGATACGGTTAGAAAACTATAACAATAAAACCAAGGGTGAAAAGAATCAGGACAGTAAAAGGATAAAACTATTGGGAAAGATAAAAACCCATGCTTCTAACCAGGTTGCCTTCCTGATGGTAAAACCAGAAACAAATTAACTATGATCAGAAGAAAAAATTAGAACCATATCCCAATTTTCAAATAATTATTCGCAATTGACCATACTGTACGGTGTACCCTTGCACTTCAGTAGCTTACAAGAGCTCTTATATAAAAAAAAAAAAAAAAAAAAAAAAAAAAAAACAAAAACAAACCCAAAAACCTGTAGCAAAAGCGATTCTCTGCTTGTGGCAATTTTGCAGAACCTTGTCAGCTTTAATGCATCTGGGCCTGTTTACATTGGTACTTCTGTCCATTTTAAAAGTCTTTGCAGTAAGACTGATGCATTACATCCATCCAAGATAGCATGATCCAAACTTTAGCTTCAGGATTTTTCACGAGCACACAACACAATTACTGATGACCAGCTTTAAGCAATTAAAGCCATAGTACTTCCTCCAGCAAGTACTATGATGTGCTGGGGTTTTTTTCCTTATAGTGTTAATGAACAGCCTTACCCTTCAGCTGTCTTCTTCAGAAGCCAGAAGCAGAAGGATAGGTGAAATAGTTAGATCTCTCCACTACCCCTCTGTTAGCAAACTGTAGGCTTTACTGCAAACTCTGAATGAATATTCATAATCTTTGTTTTGCAGCTTTCATGTATCTCTAGGTGTTAAAGGCCCCCTATCAGTTCTAACAGTATTAGAAACTTTCCTGTCTTTTAAATTTTAAGGTTTTAATTAGCTCAATTGCTTTTAGGTTGTTTTTGTTGAGAGAAATGAAACTAAATATTTTCTTTAACTGTACAAATATTTCACTACAAACTGCTGCAAGACTGTTGCAAAATGTCTTTATGTTCATGAGCTGAGCTGTCCCTGGAAAGCTTGCCCTTCCCCACCTGGGGCAGGCACAGCAATTAGTGCTGCTCAATGAGGGGCACCTGTGGTGCCGGGGTGGGGGGAGCTCCATGCCCAGGAGAAGGTCAGAAGGAAGGCACTCAAGCAGAGAGCTGCTTAGAAACAAAGAAGGTAGGGGACAATTCAACAAAATATAATGCAGTATCTGTTTCTGGGGATACTATGATACAGGTGCTTTGTTTAGATAGAAAGGGTTTAGAATATAAGTTTTTTTCAGAAAAATGGTGACCACAATGAGTGCAAGAAAACTGATAGCAGCCTTGATGACCTAGGAGCAACTGAGAGAGGAAGATTTTTGTTTTCTCTGTGGTAAGGTAGCACTGATAATTGTATGGTTATACATCAATTGCTTACAGTGTTGATGCAACATTTGTGTTCATTTTCAGGTTTCACTGTTGCCATTATATGTGAGAAATAACAGTAGTTTCTCACTCCAATAGCTGGAAAAATGTGAGAAATAAAAGCAAAGTGCCTGAATGGGAATTGTCCTCTTCTAACTTGCTTTCCAGATTCTTCTATTACTGACTTGATTTTATACTTTATAAATCATCTAAGTTTTTTATAGATCAGTGGCATCAGTTAGGAAACTGTTGGGCAATATATATTTTGTGCATGACTAATAAGTTCATTATCTGGCCAATAAATTACAGCCATGTTTTAAATTCAGTTGTGTATTAGAAAAATTAAAAATCTATATGTGTAGTAGGTGCTTAAAATTTATCATTTATACATCAGAGCATGATACTCTGGGGCACATGAAAAGAGGAAATAACTGCATATAAGTCACCTTCTGTACTTATTCAATATTATGCTGAACTGTTGAAATGGAAGATGGTTGTTAATTCAGTTAAAAAGGTATGCTGACGATAGAATAAAAAATGTTGGTGACTTCTACAGGCCAGCTAGTGGTATATATTTTAATGCTCAACCAGCTGGGTGGAGCAGACATAACCTATTGTAATTTATTTGCCATTTTTTCCTTCCTCACCTGCCCCAAATTTTTCTCTAAGCATGTTATATCTGCGTTAAGTTTTGGGATATGTCACCTTTTTCTGATAATGTTTATTTCTTGCCGTGACTTACTAACACCATCATAGTTCCTCTTCTTGTTCCTTGAGTTGTTCTAACTGTGATACTTTCCACTAAAAAGCACTTTATGTGCCCCTCCCAGATCATAGATTTTCTTTTTTTTTAATTAAAAAATTCAGTGCTTTTAGTGTGCAAGGCTCTGACAGAAGCCCATGGCTTCCTGAGTAGCTGACGCATGGCACGTGCTCAGCTCCGTTATGCTTTATAGCTCCAAGGAAGCAGCTTCAAATGACACTGTGCGAAGTGTAACTGTCATAAGAAAATTTGAAAACGTATTGGTTAGTGCCATAGTGATATGGTAAACTACCAGTAGCCAAGAAGTACTCTCAGAGAAAGGATCGAGGTATGAAATGTCTCACCAGCCAGGACATAAATAGTTTTTCCTGGTCTGTTTGTAGAAGGCACTTGAACTCTGCCTAGCTTCGGATGTGCAGTTTCAGTTGTGGGTGAGGTAGCTAAGGATAATTGGCATTACTGTTATCTAAAATACTGCCACACATTCACTGACCTATGTAGCTGTGTTTGTGCTTGTAGCCTGTATTAGTTATGAAAGAGCAGGTGCGAGTTTAAGCAGCTTCAGTAAGCTTTACATTAATCCTACACAAATCTCATGATGATTTAAATGAATGCGTTTCATTTGACAATTACACGCATAAAACAACGATTTACTGAAAATGATAGAAACTTAATTAAGCTGATTGTCTGTACTTGGTGGTGAAGGACGCTTGGGTTATATCAACATCTGTGTGTATGTGTCCTATAGATTAGTCATCCTCCAGAAGTGGACACTTACTGAAGGCAGAGGTAGCCAAGATGAATGTCTTTGACTAGTTCTTAACTTTTAGGCAGCTGATGTAGAAATCCCATTCTAGAGGGATTGCTGGTATGTCTGTGTCCTGGTTTCAGCTGAGATAGACTTAATTTTCTTCGTAGTAGCCAGTATGGGGCTGTGTTTTGGATTTGTGCTGAAGCAGTGGTGATAATGCGGAGATGTTTTAGTTGTTGCTCAGCAGCGCTTACACCAGTCAAGGACTGTTTCAGCTCCCTGTGCTGTGCTGGGGGCACGGGAACCTGGGAGGGGACACGGCCGGGACAGCTGACCCCAACTGACCAAAGGGACATCCCACACCATATGGTGTCATGCTCGGTATATAAAGCTGGGGAAACAAGAAGGAAGTGGGGGACATTGGGAGTGATGGCGTTTGTCTTCCCAAGTAACCATTACGTGTGATGGAGCCCTGCTTTCCTGGAGATGGCTGAACACCCGCCTGCCCATGGGAAGCCGTGAATGAATGCCTGGTTTTGCTTTGCTTGTGTGTGTGGCTCTTTCTTTCCCTATTAACCTGTCTTTATCTCAACCCATGAGTTTCCTCACTTTTACTCTTCCGATTCTCTCCCCCATCCCACCAGGGGGGAGTGAGTGAGCAGCTGCGTGGGGCTTGGCTGCTGACTGGGGCTAAACCACGACAGTCTGAAAAAGCCAGTTGTAAATAATATTTTTCTTCTTGAATACCTTTTCCAGCTTATTCATCTGAAGGAACCCAAATGGGTGGAATAGCCTCCTAAAAGACCAAGGCCCTGGAGGAAATCCACTATTTCTGTATAAGCCCAGAAGAAAAAATAATTAGCTCTTGAATGACAGGTACAGAAAGAGATTAAAATAAATTATTTATAGAAGTTGTGACTGGTTAAATTGTAGAATAACTCTGAAACCAGTGATCCAAATATAAGGTTTTACAGAGGAGGTCCTTAAGTGATTGTTTTTATGTTGAAAGTGTGTGTGAGTGATGCTACATATCATGCTCTGTACAATTATTCTATCCCCAGCACATTTTCAGGGGTAGGATGAACTGTAAAGAGTACATTGCCAAATAGCATTCTGATGATGAAGAAGAACGCATGCTGTATTGCCCCTAAGAAGGGCTAGTTTATTTAAATAGTAATCGGAAGTGCAATGGGTCTCTAAAGCTTCTAATGGCTCATTGAAGCACAGAAGTTATAGTTTTATATTAGTTAATATTAGGAAATGTATGTGCTGTTAGCTCTCAGAGTGGTCTTCCCAAGGATTTTGACTGACACAAATGTTCGTTGATGGGGCAGTAGGCATCAGGGTATCAATACAGAGTTCACTTTAAATATGCTTTTAATTACCAATAGTCATTTAAATAATACAGGACACCCACTGTGTCAGGGATATAAAATAAGTCACAATTCAATGTATTTCTCCTTCCTGTATGAATGAAATGAAAATGTATCAGAATTCTTACAAAGTGAGTGAATTCTAAAGATACTATTTGAAGTAGCTCTGTGTTCTGAACTGGATATTAAAGAGCATTTTAGACTTTTTGAATAACTGTTTTAAGTGGGCAGGTGAATACGGTTCAGTATTTACAGGCAATGCAGGCCTCTAAAAGTAAGGAACATCCCATGGAAAGAAAAAGTAGCTTTTTGACCATTATTTTAGAGGAATAAAATGGGTAGCAACAAGCAGATAACATGTCAATATGTTGTGGCATGCTAAAGTGTGATCCATTCCTTCTAGAATAAAGCTTGCAAGGAACTGCAGTGAACTTTTGTGTAAATTAAACTTTGCTTGTAATGACAAATTATTACATGCTCTGCTGGTGTAGAAAATGGCATTTTTCTTTGAGCTGTGTTACTTTTAAAAATTATTTGAATAATGGTACACTTATACATCCAAATCAATTTCTTATTAGAATAACCCTATGCTTTCGAAACAAAGTTGACTTGTATAAACACGTTTAATCATGATTGAATTTTATTCTCCCATTTAACGAACACTGTTCAGTCATAGTGTTCAATCACTAAATTAATTAACGTGTCTGTAACTCTAATTGTGTACATGTCAATCAAAATAAAAGGCAAAATATGACAAAGAATCTGCCTGGCAAACAAAATAGGCCTATTATGTGAACTGAAAGTAAATTGAAAAATGAAACAAAGTGTGTTTATCTACAGTAAACAGGAGTTCTTTTTCTGTTTTTTTCTATCTGTTTTAATTTATTTTTTTCAAGAGATCATGTTTGTATAGCTCCTTAAATATAGGAGCTCTTTATTGCTTATTTTTACTGTCTGTCAGTCTGTGTCTGATACCCGCATAGTTCAACATCATCTACCTACCGATCTCTGTTTATTACAAGGTGAAGCAATTCTAATTTTCAAGGGATGAGATTTCTTCTCAAATATTATTATATGATGTAATTGTATTAATTTATCTATGCTTTGGGGTGGGGGAGGGAAGAAGTATCCAAAAAAGCTTTCCTCATAAATCCTCATAAATTACTCTAATGAGGGTTTTCATCAGACTCTTCTGCATATTCTTCATCTAATCTTCTTGTGTCCTAATTTAATTTTCTATTTCATATAATTAAAAAAAAAGTGGTTTTCCTCTTTTCCTGCCCATACTGTAGGGTATATTGACAATGTGAAGCCTATTTTGTTTTTTGGGTTTGTTTTTTTTTTTTTTCCCCTCATAAATACAGCATTACCTTTTAATTAATTATATCATAGAATGGTTTGGGTTGGAAGGGACCTTTAGAGGCCATCTAGTCCAACCCCCTGCAGTGAGCAGGGACAGCTTCAGCTAGAGCAGGCTGCTCTGAGCCCCGTCCAGCCTGACCTGGGATGTTTCCAGGGATGGGGCATCCACCACCTCTCTGGGCAAGCTGGGCCAGTGTCTCACCACCCTCATTGTAAAAAAAAAATAATCTTCCTTATATCCAGTCTAAATCTACCCTCCTTCAGTTTAAAACGATTACTCCTTGTCCTGTCACAACAGGCCTTGCTAAAGAGATCGTCCCCATCCTTCCTACAGTCCCCCTTTAAG
>VZTV01020581.1:17706-29775 GCA_013400875.1 Anhinga rufa
CACCGCTCAGCTTGGTGTCATCTGCAAACTTGCTGAGGGTGCACTTGATCCCACTGTCTATGTCATTGATGAAGATATTAAACAGTACTGGTCCCACTACGGACCCCTGAGGCATCCCACTCGTCACCACCCTCTGGATTCAACCATCCAGCCAGTTCCTTATCCACTGAGCAGTCCACCCATCAAATCCATATCTCTCCAGTTTAGAGAGAAGTATGCTGTGGGGACCATGTCGAAGGCCTTACAGAAGTCCAGATAGATGACATCTGTAGCTCTTCCCTTGTCCACTGATGTAGTCACGCCATCCTAGAAAGCTGCTGTGTTGGTCAGGCAGGACTTGCCCTTGGTGAAGCCTTGCTGGCTGCCTTGGAGCATGTCCCTGTCCTCCATGTGCCTGAGCATAGTTTCTAGGAGGATCGAGGTGAGGCTGACAGGTGGGTAGTTCCCCAGGTCCTCCTTTCTTCCCTTTTCAAAGATGGGCACAATGTTCCCCTTCTGGCATTTTGACAAATAGCCTAAGTTATTCAGCTTTATCAGACTTGACTACTGCAAGCAAATAGTACGGGGGGTTTAAAATGACTGTTTATTGTGAACATGAACTGCGGAACTACTGTACAGAACTGTGGAGATATTATAATACCACTAAATGTGGCTGAAGTAGTTGAATGCCTGACATTCTCATATGTGGTGCCCTATGTCCCTTCAATAACACTGTGATGTTTGCAAAGCTGCAACAGAGCCATTAAAACGTAAAATAGAGTAGTTCAGGAAATGCTCTACTTACCCTCTATAATGTCATTAGCAATAACCCATATAATTTATATACCACATATGGTTTAATATCCCATATCATCTTAGATATTGCACTAAAAAAATGCTCTAAAATAACTTAGTATTACAAATTAAGAAGACGGAAATAAAGAACCAAAAAGTATGCAGGTCACTTGCTGTTCAGAAGTCTGTAACAGAGAGGTTGCGTGTGCTTTACATTCTCAGAGGATTGAAACCGCATGCCTACAAAATCACAAAAGTTTGAACTGAACTGTAGTGTGGTGAAGCCTTGCTTTTGAAATCTGCTCTTATTTGGAGCTGATACTGTCCCATCTACAAGCCAGACTATTGTCCTGCCACTGCAGCTCTCTTGCAGTGTGACAGCTCTTGAGCTCTCTCTGTATCACGCATGGATTGCATAGGCACTCCTGTAGTGTCACTGTGTACGCAAGCTCCCTGGGCAGCTCCATAATTTAGGTTCAGCAGCAGCCTTAACTAAAGCTCCCTTTAGTCATGCTAAATCAAACACGTAATTCTGTTAGTATGGATTACCTGCTACAGTGACTGCTTCTATTATGCTACTATAATGTTATTGTCCTTTATACATAAGAGGGTCAGGACAGGTCCGCAATAAAAAGTGATGATCAGTAGTAGTTAGGAGTAGTCAAACTACTATTTTATTTTGCTTTGGTATTTGGAAAATATGACCCACAGCTCAGAGTAATTCATGTTATGGGTAATTGGAGCCCAGTGAATGATCAACAAAAGGAAAAAAAGAAAAATACGAATATTGCTGAATGTTAGAAACTTAATTTAAACAATATTTGGCTTATGGATATATAGTGTGTAAGCTGGCTGTGGAAGGCAGCTAAACTTGAGCAAATGGAATGGATGGGGAATTCCTGTAGGAAATGCCCATGAAATTTATACAGGTCATGAGCTAAGGTCAGGATCAGCTGGCAATGATGTTGATGTTCTATACAGACACCATTTTTCCTTTATATATCACAAAGCCACTTGGGGGTGGGTGGGTTTAAAAAATTGGTGAACTTAATGCTTCCAATAGTTTCTACAGTTACCTAGTGCCCAACAGTTTTTCTATGCAATGATTGTTACGTGGCAAAATACACTACCTCATTTCAAAATGCACTTTTCCTTGTAATCTGGTGAGTAAATAAGTTTCCTAAAGAAGGTGAGAACTGAGAAGTAAGAAGAGAATCATACTTGCAAGATAAAACTAGACTTTGGGTAGGTATGAGGGAAAAGAGATGTCTGAAGTTAGAAGTCTGAAAATGCATGCAATTTAGTTTTAGGCTGAAGGTGTTTCAATCAAATCAAAAACTAAGATTTTAAGACTGCTGTGAGGAGAACCAGTCCTTTATTAGTGATCTATTTGACCTTGTGAATTTGAATTGTGGTATTGAAAATGAGCTGGAATACTCAAGTGCCTTACTTTCAAATTTTATATTCTTGGATTTGTGTTATACCAAGAAGATACTTCTGCAACAAAGGAATTTCACTTCAGCACAAGTTGAGTGGAAATACACTGAACTGAGGGGTTTTTCTTCCTAATTAGTAAAAAAATAGCGTGAGGAAAAATTAGCTTATTGCCATCTACAAACTCCTGGCTTTTCCAGGAACCAAAAAATAAAAATCATACTGGTTCTTTTAAGTGAATGAGAGCTAAAATGTTTCACCACCATGGAACAGCATGCATATGTAACCTAGTGAGAGTTCTTTAGCCCTGCTGTTTTTAGAATAGCAGATATTATTAATGAAGTAATTTTGTATTCATGAAAATGTCTTCAGGATTTCTGTAGTTCTTAATTCAGTTTCAGCAACTTTGCCACTCAAATAAGGAACACCAAGTTTGGAACAGAAACCAAGCAAAAAATATTTGCTTCTCTGTGTTGCTAGATTTACTTCAAACCTTGCTGGATCACCACCTCATAATTACAAGATTGAGGATGCTTGAGGATACTGGCAAGTAGAGCATTACTTGCTCTACTTGTGTTTTCATTCTGTGGTATGTTTCATAATGTTCAGGGATTTAATATATTCTATTAGTGTCAATGCATTACTTTTCTCTGTTAAGACCACATGGCTAATGCTATTGGACATGGCTTTGAGAATTAAATTCTAAATATACCTAATAGTTTTGGGGTTTTGTTTAATTTGTTTGTTTGTTTTTTGATACAACAAGCAAAGTAAACTTTCAGGGTGTTTCAACAAGAAAAGTTAAAAGTGGATCATAAAAGTCACAAAGGGAGCAAAACTAGGTAATGAGCTTGCAGGAATTCAATGAAACAGTATAAAAAAATTGAATAAGTACTTAGAAACTGATTAACAATTATCTATCAATTATTAGGGGAAATTAAATTCCTGTTGGCATAAGAGGAATTGTATTTGTGCTTAACAAGGTTACTGCTCTATCAAGTATCTTCCGGTTCAGCCTAGGAATAAAGTTCCATTAGTGTCAAACTTTCATTTGGTGACATGAAAACATTAGATCCTCAACTTCAGTTTTTTGGAGCAGGTTAACATTCAGTATAATTCTGAGTTTAAAACAATATGATGCTAACCTGTATAGCATGTACACATAATGTATTTATGACACTTTAAAAAATATCATATGTCTCTTTTCATAAAGGATGAACCAAAATAAAAACAAATCTGGTCCAAAATTTGAATGTTAGGAATTTCTGGTCCAGTTCTATATTTTGACTGCTTCATTTTGTGCAGTGCTGGTCACATTCTTTGGAAAAGAGATGGCCTGGGTAATGAAAGCAAAATGACTACTTCAGTAAGGTATTCCACTGGGGCTAATATTCCCTGTTTCTCTGTACTGTGCTATGTAGACCTACTTTCTATGCCTGGGTTCATATACAGTGCTAGAACTGTATTTAAGAAATGATTGCTGAGATAACATTTATTCTGTGTCTATTGCTCTTATCAGAACAAATATAGATGTTGACTGATTTGAATTTATGAAGTGTAATACTATTTATTCTTCCTAATGGCAATATAGATATTTGCAATAAATAAGAGATGACATTCATTCCCTCTGTGCTTTTATGAGAGTAAAAGTAGTTTACAAGGTGCTGGCAAGTCCATAAGATAAGGACATAAAAAGCTGTGCTATTGAACACAAAAGAATCCCCTAAGTCTCTACCACCTGTTCTCAAGACTTGCAACCAAAAAATGAAAAAGTCTAGGCAGTCCAATAAAGCTTAATTGATCCCACTGTGCTCGCTTGGTGCTATATCAGGCCACCATAGAACAAGAATAACTTTTTCATAATATTTTAACACCTTCCAAATGTCAATATGAAGAAGCTGCATTTTCTTGTCAAGTATCTAAAGTCTGGATCATACGTCTTTTTATATAAATGTTAGTCATGGTAGTTGCTATTAAGTTACGTGCATATCCAGCCAGGCCTGCCAATTTATGAAGTATCAGAACTTAATATGATGACCGTATGTCCACAACATGACATGAATGAAAGACTGAGTCTGTATGAAAACTTTACATTACTTTAATTGATATTTTATCACCGATTAATATTTATTTTAAAATGCTTTTGAAAAGAAATGGTATTTACACCTCACAGTTCTGTTAATAATATGATCATCATTCTTCGTTTATCACCTAACTACTTCATTGTCAGACCTGCAAAAATAGCACTGGCATAGTTACATTCCTTGCTTGAAAGGCAGGATATTTTCAGTTGTGACAAATGATTCAAGGCTGGAAACTCTCTTACTACTTTGTAGTTTTAAAACTGATGCAGTTACTGTTCATCGGGGTCCCTGATATTCCAGAATATGAATGAAGTCTGTCATTATGTATTTGAGGGATTTCTTCGTATCCCTCTGTTTTCCAAAACCTGAATGCTTTCTCTGTACAACCACTATCAGTTCTTGCCCTCTGGCAATAAGATCAAAATGAAAGTGGAATAAAAAGGAATAGAATAATAATAAAGAATGCAAAAGAAAGATGGACTGGGAGAAGAGTAGATGAAATGATTAAAGAAAGGAAAAATAAAAGAGATGACAGATGTAAAGCTGATGTGTAACAAGGTTATGAATATTTTCATAGGACTTTTATGGAGGCAACCAAATGAGTTTATTTCAACTTACTTGAAATTCGATGTGCATGCATTGATTCAACATAATGAGAGTGTGAAATGCTCATTATATGTCAATAAAGCTCACATTCACTGAGTGCTGTGCAGGAAAGTCACAAACTAGTTTCTCAAGGAAGAATGTACTAATCTACCACTGAAAAGCAACAGGCTTCAAGGAGCCCCTCTCTGACCATCTGACTGTCTTGGATTACAGATAATTAAGGGATGAATGGGTTTCTATGGAGGATGAGACAGCATAGCAAAAATATTAGAAGTAGTTTGCTGACCTCAGTTACTGCAGTGACTGCATCCCTGATGACCACTGCCAATTCCCCAGAGGGAGCAAAAAGGGAAGGTTCAGACACAGAGATGTGAATCATGCACCTGAGGAGATGCAGATGTAGCGTGTGTATGGAGCAGGGCCCAGGCTGGGTGACAGAGATTCACACTGCCTGCTTTGAGAGACAGGTGTTTCTCAAAGCCTGAGAGTGGGAAGGAGCTGTCTAAAAGAGCTAAAAGGGCACCAAAAATGAAAGCAGTGCAGTAACTATTCCTGTTAGTACCCCTGTGTATTCAGAGCTCTCCTGTTTTATGAGGCTGCTGTCTTTTTGTGATGTAGTTAATGGGTTTTGCTCAGTATCGTGCCAGTGAGTTTATACAATCATAGTCTGAAAGGGTGAGTGGAGGCATAGTTCCACAGGAAGGAACAGTCTCCTTTAACAGATGGCTGATCCAGTGCATCATAGAAAAACAGAGACCTCTTCTGAGAGCTTCTCTAGAGATGAGCCTTAATACAAAACCTGCACTTTGAGAAACCTGAATTTCAGCCATTTGCAAACTCATTTCCTGCATGCTTTTTAAAGGATCAGTCCTAGTCTAACCCTGTGCAGGCATGAATTAATAGTTCCTGCCTTTTGAGGAATATCACTCCAGGAGTCTGGGAGAATCAGCTGTGCTTATATCCTCCTTTTCCATGTGCTGCTGTCCATCAAGTTCAACTTCAAACAACCAGCCTCGTTCTGCTGATGAGACTGCTGATAGACAAATTTCTATCACTAGAGAGGTATTTCAGGTAAAGCCAGGAGCAAACTTGAGAAGGAAGAGTAGAGCTGTAGCAACAGTAGAGATAAAATGATGTGACTTTGTTGTTTCATTCTCATGTAGAAAACAGATTTGAGCTTTAGGCACTCATTGTTGGCTTCATAATAGAAATGGGCATTGTAATGCTTTCTACTGTTAGTTCTGGCTGATGTTTTGTAAACTTTTTCTCGCTGGAAGTTCCTTTCCTCAAGAGGGGACAAGGAATGGAATAATTAGGGGGGTTTAGGTCATGATGGGCATAAGCAAAGCTGTGTGCTGAAACTTGAACAGCTTTCACTTGTGACCTGCAATCCTACAAAATAAGAAACACTTTGTTTTCCAGCCTTGTTTTAAAAACAAAACAAGAACAATTGTATCGGTAACGGTATTACACCAGCACTTGGATACAAGATGACTTACAAGTTTGAAAGAAACTTGTTAACCCTGATGGATAGTAATCCTGCCTAGGAAAGAGGACCTAAGTCAGGCTTTTGAGGCTCATTTTAAACTGGCCTTCCAAACAAGAACAAAGAAATGCAAATTTTGAAAGTTCATTAACTGCACCTGTAAGCTCAGTATTTCATCATGCAGAAAACAATTAATTTGTCTCGACCTGCAAATGTATGTTTAGTAAAAGTATGCATTTTTACACATACCTGGCCTAATGAGGCCACAGGGACTTCCTCTGGCAAATGTAAGAAATTGTGCAGTGGACACTATATTAATTTTTTTCCTCTTTGAAGTCATGTATTATGAGTTCCCTAGGACAAGGGCGCTTTTGTTTTCCTTTTGTATTGCTATCTCTTCAGGAATGTGCTGAGGAAAAACTCAGATTTAAACATCCTTACATAGTGCATGCACTGCATGTGCTGTGAATTGCCAGCTCTTGTTTTCTCACTTATTTGGACTCTTAAATCCTGTTTGGCCTTTTTTCTTGAGTAGAAAGGGAAAAACTATTTTGACAGTAAAAGTTAACTTGTACTGTCAGAACCCATCAGCAACTTCACACATTTCAGTGATTGCAAGAACTTGTTGTTCTCTTATCCCTCTCTCCACCACCACCGCTTTCCCTCTGCTCTAAGGCTATGATTCCCTCTGCATTTGCAGCCATTTGTAGTGTTTTGTGGGAAGTAAATCCAGACACACAGGCAGGAGCAAATCCAACAGTTTCATTGGCAGACCCCCAGTAAGCCTGAACTACATTCTGCAGCAGCTGTGTCCCTATTACTGTTTTCTACTCAAAATGCTGGGTCCTGAACTGTATCTTCATGACCTTAAAATAGTATTATATGCACTGCCTGTCATTATCATCTTATGAAAAACAAAAATGCACAATAACAACTAGAGAGAGATATTGTAATTCTTTAGACCTGAAGCGCACCTCCTCAGAGATAATGCGCTATTTGAGGGGAAAGCAGAAGAAGGAAAAGTTATGTCCAACTCTTTCCTCTATCGCCTTGAAAACAGGGAGTGGATAATTACAGTTAACCAAAGATGTTGCCCCTTCCTCTGTACTGATGAGCTATCATCCATGTCTATATCACACCAAGAAGGGATTACTGTAATTTCCTCTGCCAGGGACAATGGTTAAAGGCACTTTGGCTCTAATGTACATTACTGATTTTTAGGAAGGTAAAAAAGAGGTTGTTTCTCATTTTTTTAAATTTTCTGTGTTTCTAATGTCACAGTCTTGCACAGATTTTTGTTAATTATATCCCCATAGATAACATGGCCAAATAATTACAGAAATAGCAACGTGAACACTGATATATGAATCCCCAAGGTGTCTCAAAACCCTATGAAGTGTATAACTTCTGGTACAGCAGGGAGAGTCTATCAGGACAACTTGAAGCATTATAACCATCATGCAATCCAGCTATTTCGTTCTGATGGTTACTAGTCCTCTTCAGGAATGTGCCATGCTCACCAGTGTCACATTTTGGCAATGGCAGTGCAAAATGTGCTACTGATTTTCTGAGCCGATATAGTTAAAAAAATATGTAATATTACATTTCTGTTTGTTTGCTTTCCATATAGCTTGGCAAATACACAATCTCTTTACTGTCTGGTGCTTCCTTTTCCACTCAAGATTACTTTGGATGAAAATTAGCCAAGGAGTTTTGAGATGTTGCTCTTTGCAACTTGAATTTTTGTTTCATTAGATAACATGGGAACCCAAACTGGTGTGGCAAATGAAAGTTCATTCTTTCCTTTCTTATACACTTTTCTCTACAGAAATAGCCCACTTCTTTTGTCCATATGGCTTCAAAGAAAAACTGTGTAGGGTTTTATCAAGGTACTTCTAGTTCTTGGGAGAGATGTCTAGCCCACCATTTCCTGTACATCTTTTGAGAGATTTTTCAAGACTTTTCCTTGATAACTCAGAGCAGTTCTTCCTTTTTTTTTTTTGTTCCTTTTTGATCTTGTTTTCCAGTTCAGCAAATCAGTGTGTAGAACACGCTTACCTCTTGCCAGTTTTATACATCAGGTCTTAATATCTGTGTCCAGCTCCTGTGTCACTTACAGTCACATCAGTGAGTGGAGTTTGGGTACCTGATGGCCAGCATGGTGCAATTAGCAATGTGTCCTAGGAAGGTAGTTTGGTATGTTATCTGCTACTGATTTTACCGAGAATAGCAAAACCTGGCTCTGCCACCTTAATAAATTATTCTGTTACTCGTCAGCTAATAAGAAGCTGAACCTGATGTCCAGAACCGCTGAACTCTTGCAACTGCAGTTGTGGTAATTTACATCTAAGGCATTTAGTGTCTGTGAACAAATTAGTATTCAGGTTTTTAACACTGTTTTGAGGAGGTCTTTAAAAGTTAGAATAGTTAGATCAGAGCTGAACAGTCAGATCAACATCTCGATGCAAGCACCAGAACTGCTTGCAGAAATGCTCCTAGAGGTGAGGTAGTCATTATGGCTGGCCCTTTCAAAGCAATATCTGGTTATTAGAAGAGAAATGAGATAACCTGAAGTTACTTGGTGTGAACAATGTAAATGGGTAACAGAGATGCTTAAGCAGCACAGAGCACAGCAGGTATAAAATACGAGGTAGCACTTACTGTAATTTAAACATATTTTACATAAGTCCTAGTATAGCATTTAGACTTCTTTTTAGAAGATATATTGGTCTCAGGAGAGCTACAAAAAATATTTGGATCAGAGAAGAAACATGCTGAAATTCTAGGTAAGAGAAGATCATACCATTCTCCTTTGGACTGCGTCTACAGGTAAAACCACTTCATTATATGGTTACCTTACTGGTATGCTGTCCCCATGGCAGTTTGTGGCAAAATTTTTGTTGGCTCCTGACAGAATCAGGATCCCAGCTCTGCATTATGTGGTAAAAACGAGTTCGAATACAGATATACTGACCTGTTAACAGTATAAACCGGGAAGAGCTCATATTAGTGTTTTAACCTATGAATATAATTGGCTAGAGCTACAACTGGGTTTAGTTGGTTTGTGCCTCAGGTAACATGCCGACAGATGCTATGAAGAGAGTCAGTACAATCGGATCCCTAATGTAGTCGCCCCACTCGCCAGCAGAGCTGCCTATGGGCGCGTCATAGCCCAGGTGGGCAGCTGGGTGCCAGTTCTTTTAGCTGTTCCCTCTCTAAGCTTATTTCTACTTCCATATTACACGGCTCATTCTTTCTATTGTTTCATTACTCATGCTGTCATTAAGCTTTTTTTGCTAAGCCATTACATCTTTAAGGGACTCGGCCTTTGTGCTTTTTTCTTCTCAGACCTGCACGTGATCTCAACCTTGTGGGTTTTTTTTTCACTCTCCCCCTATGTTGTTCTTGCAGATATTCTGTGAAGTGTCCCATTCTTCTCCCTTCATAAATGTTTTCCTTTGTCCCCCATCTCTCTCTTCCTCCCCCTGTAATATAAAAGAAATTTTCATTTTCAATCACTCTCTTAGTATTTGTTGTTCATCTCATTTCTGTCAGACCTTCCCTTTGGTTGCCTTTTCTCTCTTTGGTCCTTATGACCTTTTTTCTCTCTCTCTTTGCCCTGCATGTGCAGATGTACATTTATTTAAAATTCAGACAGAAATACATATACTTTTGTCATGTTCATCTGCAGCTGTCTCACTTGCCTCCTTCATATGAAAACATGATGTTGTGTTCATTATACCCTTGATAACACCGAAGGAGATTTTTCTCCAGTGAGGTAAATTTTTTCACTAGCAAGGGTGAGATATTTTTCCTTTCCACAAAATTTACATGCTGAGTTGAATTTCCAGCATTATGCCTATACTTCGTCATAGCAATAGTCATGAAGACGGTTCATCCATCACCACTTTTCTTTAAGTTCAGGATCACTCTCAGGGCTGTTTTAGGAGATACATGACAGAGGTGTAGTTTCTTAACAGAAAAAAAAGGTGATAATAAGCTGTTTCAACTAGCACTAAGTATTGCCTTGAATTATTAAGTAATGAAGTTAACAGAATCTTTCAATGATCTTGCTATGTGATATCAGTATGATTACATAAAATCCTTGGTTTCCAATTTTCTAAAATAAAATTCAAAACAGATTCTTTTTCAGTGGAATGAATATTCTTCCCATCTGTGCTCTAGGCAATCATATGATCTGCCTGTGGGATAGCCTGCATTAGCTCAGAAAAATAAAAGTTATGCAGGGATCAAAACCAAGCCATACTTTCAGAAAAATGCTATAAACACTGGCATCTTCTGAAAAGTTTCAGACAAAAGTTAAAAAACAACCCAACAAACCCAAACCCCATGAAAGCACAAACATGAAAAACAGTTTGCCAAATTAAAAAAATTGAGCTGCTTTCCTCTCACCTTATTTACTTACCACAGCCTCATTAAGCATATGAATTGGACAACTCCAAGAGCCCTTTTTCTGTAAGGCAAGTTTACACAAATTTACAAGTTGTTCCAAGAATTCCCATAGTACCTCTATCAGAAATAAATAATTTTATTGAATAAGCAAAGAGAAAGTTACCAAGAAATAACTACACGTGTGGCAGGCATACTGTATCTCTAACAAACTGTGGTCATCTTACTATAGTAAGTAACCCAGGAGAGTTACTGTAACCTAGATACTTGACAAAAGATCAAACACTTGTTTCACTGCTGAAAATTATAATAGATGCTTCCCATGTTCCTCTACCTCTTTGTGAAGTGATGACTGTGATATGACTATGGCAAAATATGGTAGTTTGGCAAATGTAGAGAATGCTGTGATACACTTAGGCATGAATAAAAAGGTTTTCAATACATCGTTTCCTTTTCAGATTATCTGTCTTCCACTTACAAAAAAATATCCCAGCTTGGTCGGTTTTGCGAGTGACCCCCTTCTCCTTTCTCTTACTCTGCTTATTGCTCCCTTCTGACTTCCATCTAGAGGCCACTGACTTTCTAGCTCCAAGCAAATCTTTACCATCTTCTGCAATGGCTTCAAAATGCTTGTCTACTTTGTCCTGTACTAGGATATGCTGATGGTACATTTAGGGTAAAGAGAAGGGCTGTAAAATCATGCCAGATGTAAATGATGCAAGACAATGGAAACAAGGTGTAATGACTGACTTGAAGCATGTTCTGTAGAAAGGGTGAGCATTCTTTAATAAATATGTTTTCCAGTAGTTCATAGCTTATACCCTTCCTTACTCCCTTGTGGAATGATTTACTGGGGTGAGATTATTGAGGTTGAAATTATTGAAGCTAAAGTTACATCACATTTCATAAAAGTTAACTTCCAGAGTGGAATGCGGTTGCCTTGCTGGAAATTGGTTCAGTGATTGTCCCCTAAGCAATACCACCTGCATTCTTAGATGATAGGAAGACTGAGGGAGCTCAGTGTCCTAATCTAAGGGAGATAACTGGAGGAGGGAGTGAAGTGAAGGCTTCATGGCCAAACTTGTCCATAAATCACTGCAGATATGGGGGCTGGATGGAACCATGTCCGGACATCATGCCCTGTGGGTGAACTTTGCTTGTTATAATCTCATTATAATACTAAAATACACACCTCCATCCCAAAGTTACCCGCCTCCAAGGTGTGACCACCCCTCACTGAGCGTGCGCTCTGAATTTCTCTTAGTCTATACCTTT
>VZTV01020587.1:0-15261 GCA_013400875.1 Anhinga rufa
TTCTGTGATTCTGTGATCTCAAAAAGCACGTAGTAGAATTGAGAAAGTCCAGAGAAAGACAACTAAAATAATCATGGGGATGGAGCAGTTGCCTTACATGGCAAGACAGCAAAGGTCTAGGACTGTTCAACATGGAGAGGGGGAGGATGTGGGTAGATTAACTGTACCATGGTGGTGAGGGATGTGGTGAATGGAGAACATTAGCCACCAAATCCCACAGTAACAGAACGAGGAGACCTTTAGTAGAACATCAGTTTAAAACAGATAAAAGGACTCCCTTGTTTGCATAATGGGTCCTTTAGCTTGCTGCCAGAGGAGGTTGTGGAGGCCAATAGTACTGGCAGGTTGTGGTTTAACTCTAGCCAGCAACTAAGCACCACACAGCTGCTTGCTCACCCCCCCCCGCAGCGGGATGGGGGAGAGAACTGGAAGGGTAAAAGTGAGAAAACTCATAGGTTGAGATAAAACCAATTTAATAAATGAAATAGAGTAACATATTAAATAACAACAACAACAACAATAATAATAATCATATTGTAACGAAAAAGAAAATAACAGAGAGAGAAATAAACCCCAAGAAAGACAAGTGATGCAAATGAAAACAATTGCTGACCACCAACCAACCCATGCCCAGCCATTCCCCGAGCAGTGCCCCTGCGGCAACCTCCCCCCCAGCTTTATATGCCGAGCATGACAGTGTATGGTATGGAATATCCCGTGGGTCAGTGGGATCAGCTGTCCTGGCTGTGTCCCCTCCCAGCTCCATGTGCACCCCCAGCTACTCGCTGGTGGGGTGGGGTGAGAAGCAGAAAAGGCCTGGACTCTGGGTAAGCCCTGCTCAGCAATAACAAAAACATCCCTGTATCCACTGTTTTCAGCACAAATCCAAAACCTAGCCCCATACTAGCTACTATGAAAAAAATGAACTCCATCCCAGCCAAAACCAGCACACAGGTTCAAACGGGGGTGACACCATTGATGGACAGCAGGTCCGTAAATAGATCTAAAAGGCACGGGCAGAGATACAGCCTTTAATGAAAAACATTGGACACCTGGAGAAATGAGGGGCTTGGAAGTAGCCTGGTTCATGTGCCCTCCTGGACTAGGATCTTCTGCTGCCATTGCTGGAGGCAAAATGCTTGGCTAGAGGCGCTATTGGCCTGAGGTTGTATAAACCTTTAGGTTTAGGAGCTTGTAGTCACTCTGTGTGTGTGTGCGCCACACACCTGTGAGGGTGGCTGGTTTTTGTGGTTTTCTCTTTCACACAGAAAGATCTTTAGAGACCCTGCATCGCATTAGGATCTTCATACTAGTCTGTTCTTGCATACAGAGCTCAGAGCTCTTTGTCCAACAGAGAGTTTGATTCAAAGCAATTTGTGTTTCAGAAAGCCAGGGAATTTCCTATATCTCTGTGGATGTGAACTAAAGGCCTACATACTTAATTTGATAGCAGTGAGCCATAGTATAACAAATATTCGTGAAGAAAGCTAAGGTGAGAAGTATGATAAACACCGAGGAAGGAGAGCTGTAGATTCTTGCTCTCCACTTTGAACTGGAGGATGAAACCCTCCTGGTACCTGCTGAGGGGTAGGAACACACCAGGTACCTTTCAATGCACACATCCACTCCAACTTTTGAGATGGAGCATCATCAGTTGATAAAGGACATAAAGTGATTTGTTTGATGGATTTAGCCCATCACTGAATACTGGACCCTCAAAGTCCCTTTCAGTTTTATGGTTCTCATGCATTTGTAACAGAACTCAGCATCAGTGCAAGGAATAGTTAATAAGAGTATAATGAACCATGTCCAGGATGTTGGACAGGCAAGACTGTTCTAAGTCACTAAATAAGCAATTCAAATTCTCTTTTCAAATTCAGTATGGATTTTCAGGGTGGATTTGTTTCATCCAGCTGTAGCTGCCTAAAAGACCTGTGTTTGGTTTAAACTAGTTGTGGTGGTTTAACGGTTGTCTGCAGATGAGAGGGAGGGACAGAAGTTCGGATCGGTGATTCACTTGGTAGATGTAGATGTCCAGAAGAGGGGATGAATCAGTCTCTAGATGCACTTGTTGACTGTCTCCATTGACTCAATGAGGAACTTTGAAAACTATGTTGACCATACAACTCTCTGTTGACTTGCACATAAATCACTGTTGACCTTGCAAATATGCTCCATTTAAGATGCAAAATTTGTGTGCCTCGTGTCAGCTCTGTCTCACTTTTATGGGAAATAGAAAGCAGTTAACAACATTTTGGCCACTGCAAATAATGAGGTTGGGTGAAAAATTTCTGAGAATCATGTCTAGCATGTGGTATAACCAAGGCTTCCCCACACCTCTGCTTTGCAGCAGAGCTGGATGCTGCTGTGGAGGATGGGAAAGGCCCTTGTGCATGGCATCTTTAATGACTTTTCTTGAAAATACTAAACATAGTCCTCTAAGTAATCTGTAAAGAGAGCCAAGAGTGGCCTATTTAAGTGCAAAACCTAGCTATTTGAGCTTCAGCTGTTCAGTACGGAGTAGCACTGTATCCCATGCTTAAGGTAAAATTCCCAATACATTTCCTCCCAAGTGAGAAAATAAATAATGTGAGTTTACAACCACCATTACCATAATTTCAAGGACATATAAACGATATACTGATTAGCAGAATTTAGTTAGCTATTACAGCCATTCCCCATTCCTCCAGGCAAGGTCCATATGAAGTGTTATTCCCTTGAATAGAAGGCTCATTTAAGAGTGATTCAGAGCAGAAAAGATGAATTAAAGAAAGAAAACACAAAGCTTGCTTATTTTTGTGAGTTATGCGGATATTTACCACTGCTTTGAACTGGGCAGGGTTGCAATAACATCATGATGTTGTCCTTTCCTTAAGCTGGCTTGTTTTCGCTTGCAACATTTATAAAACAAGCAATGCCCAACTGAAAATTTAATATCGCTTTGCTTTATTTGAGATGCTAATGTAAAGGGGCCAAGTCTCCCAAGTTTTGGGAGATCTTGATACAGGCATCTATGAATTCTTGTTCCCTCTCAGCTTCTAAATGATTCTGTTTTTTTCCATCAGATAAAACTGCACCAGATATACCATAAAATCTGCTTACAGCTGCCACTACTCAGACCTCCAGACCAAATGAGTTTGTGCACTGAGAGTTTTAAAAGCACATGCAGGATTCCAAAAGGCCCTTGTTAAACCTAGAACTAAAGAAGGCTGGAGCTATGCCTGTGTTTTACTCTCTGGCAACTCCATTTCTGCATCTTTCTTGGTCTTGTGGCATTGCATAAAAATAATCATCATAATCTGGTCTGTGGTGACCTGGGCCATGTGACAGGCTCTTTTCTTCCCAGCTCTCTGCTGAAAGACAGACTTCTCTGAACAGCAAAACTCTGGTGATCAATGGAAGAAAGTCAACAGCAACAGAGACTCCAGCACCTTCTTTTCTCTCTACACCTTCCTAAATCAAGATGCTCCTATTTCCCTCTATCACTTTCCATGTTTCCCCTGTTTTCACAGTGCCTCCCCTCCTTTATTGCCACACGCCTCTGCTGTTCACATCTAATGTTAATAATCTAAATTAAAATGCTAATTATGGGGTTTTTTTCCTCATAACCCCCTGTTTTTTCTGTGCCTAGGTAACCTTCCCCCTTGCTGGGTCTCTCTGTTCTCACACTCCCCTTCTCTGCCTCGCTCTGCTCTAGGTCAGTTGCTTGCAGAAGCAGGATTTTTTTTTCCTGGAATCATTCAGCAAGCTGACCTATTTCACAAAGCTGACCTAACTAATTGCTCTTACAAGTGGTAACGTTTTTTTTTTCTGACCTTTAAAAGGTCTAAACACCGAGTTACGGGTAATTCTCATGCAAACTGTTCTTGTAGCAGTTAGCCACCTGGGGTCACCGTTCCTTCCAGTACAAGAACTGGCTGTACATTGCATATTCCTCCTAGGATAAAAAACTCACCATTTCTAAAATTATCCACCTACACTGAGATTTGCTGCTTGAAAGCAAATGGCTGTGGGAAAGAGGGAGCGCATCTCAGCTCACCTGCTGAAAAAAGGTTTCTTTTCAGCAAAAGGAAAAATTCAGCTAGTTGAGAAGCTGTGTCTGCAGTCCAAACTGCTGCCCTCCACTCAGAGTTTGCAATCATTAATTGACCAGCAGGATTCTGAATAGCTGAGAGACACAGACTGAGCTGAAGAACTGCAGAAAAGATCTCGAATCTCTATCTCCATCATGCAAATAGCTATGAAATTAAATAGTTTGACCAGGCAAGAAATAGGAGGAGACATTGGGGAGTAAATCCTTGCATCTCCAAAGAACAGACCGCATGTTTAGTAAGGGAAGGACAAATTGTGATAAACAGTCTGGGATTTCTTGCCATGCAATGTAACAAATATGTCTTACCAACCCCGCTGGCTGCAGTTCTGCACGTGCAATTCATATCACTAGGTATCTTGGAAACAGGTGAAGATTTGGGGTCTATGACTTTCAGACAGATGTTTCAAGAGCAAATCTCTCCAAGTCCTTCAGTGGGCTTTGGCATGAGTGTTTCCTAATACACTATTAAATATGGAAGATGATTTGGTACTAAAGCAAAGGCAGTAAATATCTGTGGAGCATGGAGCAGCCCCGGGGTGAGCAAAGCATTTTACCCACAGCAGTTGCTCCAGAAGTCTTGGTTGTTCTCTGTGCCCTCTTGCATTGGGGTTTGGGCAGTAATCTGGCCAAAGCCTTGCTGCCAACAGACCCTCCAAGATGACTTGTCATCTGCATCAGTGAAGCTGCTCAAAAGCTTTAATGAAAAGGGCAAAGGGACATTTATCAGGAGAGAGCAAGCAGGGACTGTAGCGTCTCTTCCATCTGCTGCTCTCATGACCGCTGCCTGAAGTCTTGTTTGCACCTTTCCACATGCTGGGGGAGAAGATGCATATTTGTGCCACAGATACAGCATCTTCATTCACTGCCCCAAAAAGGTCTGCTTTGCATCTCACTCAAAAGAAGCTCCCTTGTGTCAGCTGCTTTTCACAGGACTATCACCCTTTCAGGTGTGAGGACTGGAGAGTCTCTGATAGTGAGGAACAGAAATACTAACATGCATCCTCTGTCTGTGGGCACGACTGATGGATGCAGCTGGGGCAGCATTTAAAAATGTATCACATCTATTTCTTAGCATGCCTGTTAGGAAGATTTCATTCATTAAGGTTTTATAAAGAGGAAGTAAATGTCCAGCATGTAATAATCATGATAAAATACCACAGATGGTTTAAATCTGTTTTTCCATAGTCTATCTCAACTAATTCTCTAGGTACTAACAGAAAATAATTTCTGTGGAAATGGCTGTAGAAAAGCTACATAAAGTGTGATAATTTCCAGTTTTTCACTGACATTTGGAAGAACCAATTTCACTGAAGCATAGCAAACCCAGACAATTTAAAAGCAAGAGAAATCCTTTCCAAACATGCCAGCCTCATCCTCATAGATATTTTGATCAAACTGTCCATCTTTCAGAAGCTCAGCTGTCTCTCAGAAAAACTGCAAGCATGCATACATCAAAAAACAAATGGAGTGTGGCTCTATCATCACGAGAGAAGACCGCCACAAAGCCAAAACGATACCCCATGGGACCTTTTCTTTGTAGGTAGAGCCCACAGATGGTATCTGGGGTCCATTGTCATATAGTGGACACCAATTCTACAGTGATGGGGTCTCACAAATGCCTGTCCAGCCACAGGTTTGGGGTCAAGTGGCTGCACAAACCCATTAAAATCTTGCCCCCTTGTACTGACCTCAGCTGTAGTGGAACAGCTCTGGAGTCAGTAGCTCTGATGTGTCAAACCACTTCCTACACACGACAACATGCTCCGCCACACTGAGCATTAAGTTTGATTTCCAGGATAAAAGCTGCTATTACCTGAACCGAGAGCAGCCTTTATTCTGTCTTGCAGAGCCAGCCAGCAAAACGATGATCTGCTGACCAAAGAGCAAAGTCCTTGCTGCGCACGCAGGGTGATGCTCCCCACCGGTCTAACCAGGCAGTAGACAGCTCATCGGCTTGGTCGGCACCAGCCCAGCGCTTCTGAGAAACTTCACCATCCTCAGTGTTGCGGAGAAAAGATGTGAACAAGTCCCATGGAGCTCAAGTGCCTTTTGATGTGGCTCTTGTTTGGATCCGTCACAGGGAACAAGCCAGGTAAAAGACTATTTCTGCCTTTTGGGGAGGGAAAATATGATTTGCTTTTTTGTGGTGGCTGCTAGAGGATGTTCACAACATCCTGACTCCTTTCAGGTAAGAAAAGACGTTAAGAGCTTAAGGAATTTATTATTCTAAGGAAATGAGAGAAATGGGGTTTGTGCCCACAAACCATTAACTGCAGACAATCCAGAGCACAATGGGATATTTTTTGTCTGAGTAATGTATGTATCCTCCAACCCATCGCTGGCACAGTGGGCAGATCAAAGCAGCCTTGTGCACCTCTTTGAATTTGTTTTTTTCCATTTTACACGTAACTTTTGGACATATAAAAATAGATACTGAAATGTCAGTACCTCTGTAGGTAAAATTGATAGCAAGACTATTAGTTAGAAGGTGCCATCCAAGTTTGCTGTGGGTACTACAGATACCAAGTATTCTTTCAGCCACACCTCCCAGCCAGTAGTGCCTATAAACTGTGAATGGAGGCAGCTAATTCATTCAGCATAATTTTACAAATTTATAAATAGTGATACCGCTTTATTTGCCTTATTTATTGTGACAAGTGTGTGCATTGAGGAATGGTCTCGTGATATATTAGCGTATTTGAATTTAAACTGCTTTGTTCAGAGGGAAAAAAAAATATCTTTCAATCTCAGTGCTTCATAAATGTGATATTTCATTCTATATCTGCTGATGATGCCCAGGTTGAGAGGTACGAGCAGATACAGCCTAAGGCAGGTTCTCAGATGCAATGGTGCCGTGACTGCTAATGGATCATCTCTAGCAGGGCTGTGAATTTTACTAGGCGCAGGGCATCTCAAGGGAAGACCGTATTGCTTAGAACCTAACTCACTAATGCAGGAAGTACCTTCACAAAAATCACCCCAGGTGATTTTATTCTCGTTAAAGTGTTTTGCCAGTAAATGCTGCACCTTTTCCTTCACTGTGCGTTTTCATTGCCAAATGAAGTGCCACTGCCCACGGCAAGTGTTCAAGTGCTACGTGCAAGAGCATCGCTGCGAGAAGTTCAGCCAGAGATATGTAAATGGGATCAGTTCTGGGATGAGTCAAGTCCCCTATATCACGCTTTCTGTATTACTGTGCCTGGGACGCATTGTGAGATTTCTTGCTGGCAAGTCTCATTTATCAGAAATCTTTCTGGTTTTGGAAAAAATTGAGGGGTGTTAGAGCAGTTGCATTTTATGCAATTGGATATGATTTAATTCTCTGATGAATGAATAAATGCACAGCATTGCATTCTTCACTGTACCACGAAGCTCTTCTTTCCTCAGCTTCCTGTATTTATTTTCAATACAACACAAAACGTCTGTAGCAATGTTTAAACGTAATATTTACATATATATTTTTAATTTCTCCCTGCAAATAATATGCTGAGGTAGAAACACCACCTTTTACCAATTTAGGGTTGTTATTGTAGAGATGCCTGAAGTATTGTGCCTGTAAGACCTATTGTTTTTAATTCCTTAGGGCGATCAACAAGGAGACCTTGGAACAGACATAAGCAAAGAAAAGGGGAAGAGGCTAGGTCAGACTGGTCAAAAATCAGTTATGTCTCAATACTACAGTGCTATTCGTATTATTTTGCCTTAGTCTTTTCAGTTCATCCCAGCACTGCAAGTCCAGTTTTGTAAATAAATTCTGCCATAGATATTGTTTGCAAGAGGGTTTCTGGCAAAATACACTATGGAGAATAAATATCATTAAGAGAAAAAGAAAATAAAACCCCTTTGTTTCACAGAACAGTTTAACTGATAGATCTCAAAGTGCTTTGGGACGGCAACGTCCTTTGATATATATCTGGGGAAACTAAGGCATGTGATAGTCATTCATTTAGTGAAAATTCAACTACACCTTAGTGCTAAAGAGGGTAAGAGAAATGCTGATTTTCTTGTGAAGACCATCACATTTATCTCATTTACTCTGCACAGCAGCAGTGCCTAGAAGCTGCAGGCATGGGTGAGGCTTGAAGTATGCTAGTAAGGGTCAAATATGATATAAAAAGCTGGTCTGTGCTCCTACGACCTTTCCATCTTGCTATTCATCTTACAGGAATACACTGAATAGATTTGCAAGTTAAACCTGGAAAGGATTAAAACTCACAAAAGAAAGAATTTCATTCAAATGAATTTCATTCACACAAGATGGGTACCAGATCTCAGTCATTTAAATGAGAGGAATTTCTTTCCCATTATACTTGCATATTAGTGCTCGCTCCCATGGTTTTTGAAATGCAATGCAGAATAAATTAAAGTTGTCAAACACGTACAAGTGTTTCTTTTAAGGTCAAATAGAGAGCAAATACCATTATAAAACTTCCAGCTACAGTGCCCCCCAGCATCAAAGTGCACAACATACAGCTATAATAAAAAAAAATAGTTAAAAAAAAACCATTAAAAAATTGTGATCCTGCTGAGGAAAAGCAGCTGTTAACCAACAGAGATCCTGCAGTATCTGCTTCTGCCTTCAGACGGAGAAACCTTCTCCTCACCTCATCGGAGATGAGATGTTATGTCCTTCTCTTTTATCACAGCAAAACTACTCTTTAGCTACTGCTGGAAAGCCACTACCTTTGACTTTGCTCACTATTTGCCTTCAGAGTGTTGCAATTTTGGTCCCCCTGCTTTCCTCCTTGGTGTTCAGCTTTGTCTCTCCCGTTTTCCCCGTTACATTAATTGTATCTTCAAAGCCCAGCTTTTGGATGTTTTCTACCCATGGTTTCCATCTCCTGACCCTGGTCCTGAATCTTGGAACTATCTGGCTTACTGAGTCTTTGCTGCATCTCCTCCAATGCTTCACCAAAACTCACATTTCCAAAGTCCTTCCATGACTTTCTTCACTTGACTCCCTGCTCCTCAGCCCTGCCATGGTAGCAGCACTCTGTCATCTGCTGCTTTTTCTCTATGTTCTCCATTTGTAAAGTGTGAGCCCCCGGATAAAGAATATACATCCCTCTATATTTGGAAAAAAAAATTTACTGCATTACAAGGTCAGAAAAATCATCAACACTACCAAATAATTTCCATCCCACTCTTGAGAGCACCAGTAAAAAGTTCAATGACCACTTCCATGCTAAGGCCACAAGTCAAATGAGATAAGTCCTAAAGCCACATTTGAAATCAAAAGAGCCCCCCGCAGGCCTTTTTTCATTGTTACCCAAGACTGGGACACATGCTTGTCATTCAGTTCAATTATTTTCAGGAAGGATATTCTCTACTGCCCTTCTAACCCAACAAAAGGCAAGGCTGAGAAAGTCCCAGCCAAAGAAAAGGATCTGAATTTCTTCTGCTGTTTAAAAAGCCAATTTTCTTTCTCAGTACTGTGTTTTTCCCTTTAGATGAAAATACCGAAGAGGCGGGTGTTACTGAAGTCACAGATTTAAGCAAAAATGTAGCCAAACCTATTCAAAACCCAAATGTCACATACCAAAACAAGGCTTTCACATGCGATATTCTCAAAAGCAGACGCTGTGTTCTGCTGCCTTACCATTTGTAGGGGTTGTCTTTAAAGAGTTTGAGCTCTGTGGCTTTACCACAGAACCAAGAAGGTTATAAACACCCAGAAACAACAGAATAAGAAAAACAAACGTTCCCCATTCTCCACTTCGTACATTTTCTACGCAGTGCACTGTGCTTGAGCTAGTTTTCTTCCCTCTCCCTGCCTTAGGAAACCTTATTCCTCTTTCCTAATGCTCCCTCTTCCAATTCCATATTTGCAGTCCAGCTCCCCTGCCCAGCCTCCCTGCCAGGGCAGGTGTGAGATTCATCTCGCTTAACTTCAGCTGTCTGCACCATCATCTCCATCGAGCTGGACATGTAGATCCCCTTCATAGCCAGGGGAGAGAAAGTAGCACTTTCAGAACACAGTTCATCTACCAGATTGCAGATAGGGGTGCAGTGAGTCATGTCCTGTATGTGTCTTTCTAGTGACTACACAAGGAATTGAAATGTCTGCTTTTTGTCAGCTGGGTGGGACTGAGTCCATGCCTTAAAAACAGCAGTGAGTTGGTGATGAAGGGGGAATAATTGTGTTTGGGAGGAGGCGAGACAGATATTTAGTCCAGAAACATCTGGGTCAGCAGAAGATACAACAATATCTGCAGACTGCTTTGCTGGGAACTCACAGCAAAGTGAGCTTTAAAATTCTATCAGTGCATTAGCTAAGCCACACTGATTATTGCTGTGAGCGTGTTAGAGCGTTCTTCCACCGTAAAAAATGTTCTACACATAAAAAGAGAGAAGTACCATTAAGCATTGCTTTGGAGAACTGCAGCTAGGTGTCTGCTGTCCTTTAGAGAGGTCTGCCCAGCTCCGCTTCTTACAGAAGAAGCTAAGAAGGCAGGTTTATGAGGCTACATTATGCTTAGCATGTGAAAGATTAGTCCACTGTCAAACCAACTCTAGCCTTGCAACGTATGGAATTTTATTTAATTTTTGTTTTTGCGTTAGATTCCACTGCCTAGGTCAATGGCAAACAGCTGGTTAGCATGATTAAGCCAAGAGATAATAAAATTGCATCTCTCCCAAACCTAATTTTCTATGGTCCTATGAAAAATTAATGGACAGCTCCTGCCAGTTCGTATTCCAGTTTATTTTACACTGACTTTCCAATAGAGGCATCTTTTAGTACAGCAAACTCAGCAGGCATTGAACTGCCTAGTCCTTAGGATAGGACATGCCTCTTCTCCTCTGCTAGGAATATTAAAACCCATCTCCTGCCCCTTAAGGGTGATCTGCCCTCCATCGCTGTTTGCATTAAACCTTGCACCTGGCGATTTCATCTGCATTGTATTTCTGTCACTTAAATTGCAGACTCATTACTACTCAGATGACTTTGTGAGATAATCTCTGTGTAATCTAGAGTATAGCTAATCAAAACCTCACAGGCAAATTACCATAAACTTCAGGTCTGCACCCCAGCCCCACAGCTGTGATGTATTGCCAGTTTACAAATCCACATAGACAATAAATTACATTAATCAGAGGGGAAAGAAGCAGAAAGAGCTGTAGCTAGCTTGTTAACGGACCCCTTGGGAATAAATTTTGATGTTAGAAAAAGTTCGTTACCATTTCAGTCCAGTTGCCAGTATCAATTCCTTCTCTTCACCCATATCAGTTTCATCTTCAAGAGACATGCCCTATTTAGAGAGCAGATAGTTTCAGACAGCATATGAACCTCCAGGGCTGAATTAGCTTTTCAGGTACATCTGGGGAAGTGTCTTCATTTTGGCATGATTTGATTTCTTGGCGTCTCTGGGGAGAGGCTCTCTTCATCTCTGACCTGGGCAAGTGTGTGAAGTGCCTGGTTTCTTCCACTGCTTCTACCCAGATCTTCAGAACAGCCAGTTTCCTACTGATCCATCTTACTGCCTCTGTATTTAGGGGAAAATTGCTGTTTTAACTTGACATCAGAGTAATGTCAGTGCTGGTGACACACAGCGACATGACAGAGGAAATTCTGAGTTTAGGTTCTCGTGGCATGACTCACTGTCTGTGTTTCTCTGATACCAAAAGTACCTGTTATAAATTTTCCCCATTCACTTCTGGACAAAAGGCGTGTTCTGATGCCTTGTCTAACGCTGCCCTGCCAACTCAGACATGGAAGAGAAATAGGCAGGAGAGCTTCATAAATCCTAATACTGCCAGCATGTATAATGTGTTGGGTCAGTGACATATATGAATGGGAAACCTCAGGGAAAAAACCCAAGCACTGAAAGAAGTGATGGTGATTTAGCTAGTGGGTTTCTTTCCACTAAGCCTAAATAATGATGCTAGATGCTGAGGGTAACCAAAGACAGTCAAGCTTTATTTAGCACATGGCAAAGAACTTGCAAAAGGCAGCGTGGCGGGGTATTCTGCCTGGCACCAGCCCCAATAACTCCTGTGTGGTATCTGACAGCTTATGTGGAGGTCCCAGACGCCCTAAGACACCTCTAATGGCATCAGGCACCATTACTTAAGCAGGAATAGCAGGAACCCCGCCTTTGTGGCTCAGATGACAAGGAGTGGCTTGCAGGTCTCACAACGCTTATCAAACTTCATTTTGGGAGGACACCCAAAGATGCAGTGACTACTTTTAAATTTTTATGCTTCACACATGTCTATCATCTGAATTCACTAGTCTCCTCCTAATTCCAAGGGCATGTCTCCATCCACTATATGATAATATCTGAAACCAGTTCCAAAATTTCCAGAAATGCTGTACGCACCAAAAATCCACTAGTATGGGGAGAAATGTGGATTCCCAGCTTCCCTAGGAGAGCTATAGATTCTAGCAATTCTGCAACCGATAGCAGCGCTAAATACCATGAGTTTACACTCATAGTATTTACACCAACCTTTCTGTTTGGGCCATTTCAATGCATCATGGTAGTACCTCTAAGTGCAAAGAAATGGGGTAACAGGGCACTTTTGTGGTGTAGGAAATGAGAATGGTAGGTGGGGGCTGATGAAGCTTGTGAATGAATGAAAGGGAAGACAGAGGACATCGGGACTGAAAGAGAAGGAATTAGGGACACACAGCACCTTGTCACAGGTATGGGGAATTCGAGGGTCTGGGGAGGGAAAATGAGGAGGCAAACATAACCCCAAAACGAGATTTGAAGGGGATGTGATGGCAGTCTTTTAAACCAATACTAGCAGGAGTGTAGCCCTGGAGTAGCTGTGGATGGATGCAGAATCTAGAGGAAAGCTGGGCTGTGCGAAAGTGGGCCACCAGAGACTACAAGGCAGGTTATGCCTACGTGTGCTGGCCTTTTATAAGGTTTATATTTTCCTATCACATCAACTCAAACGAATTGACAGACTAATTCCCAACCAGGTGCAAAACAGCAAAAAAAGCAAAGTTAATCTCTCCTAAAAATGTAAAAAGTCAGAAATTAGTCAAGGAGTAAATCTACACTGCCATTCCCTAGTTTCCCGGTTTCTTCCCATCCCTTATCACACACATGGCAAATATGTTGATTTTTTAGGAGCAAATCATGCGGTTTCCTTGGGGACAAAGACTGAATGAGGTTCTAGGGTCATTCTGTGTAGGCATATGATCCAGACCTCACTAGGTCTGCTTCCTCTCTGCACAGTCTTCCCACACTGTCCTGAGAGGTCCGGTGCCATGAAAGACCCTTGCACACCTATATGCCACCACCTACGGCCTCTGCAGCGTTGGGGGATAATTATTCTTCCCTGACGGGAGTATGAATACAGCAATTAGCCTGAACCTGTGATGCTGCTAAATGTCAAATCACTGGGAACTCTTCTGGGTTTGATGGCCAAACTATAGCTTCCATTCTCAGATAGACTTCACTGACTGTGTAGTCATTATCATGGTCTATTGTCACATCTACTGCCACAATGCCTGGAGTCCTGGCTGATAGCTAGGACTCATTAGACATGGTACAAATAGCTAACAAACAGAGGAAGTTTAGGATCCCAGTGTCAGGCAAGAAAGTATAGAAGTCATACTGATCAGCATGTTGGGTGCCTACCTGTTCTTGAAAGATGGGTGAAAGACCACTTAAAGAAAAGCACCTTGGAAGATATATAAGATACCTGAAGACGGTGAAGAGGATTAATGGCAACAGGTGTCTTGAAATATCCATATTCACGCACAGCTCCTCCCAACGTGAGGACCGGTACAACAATACACCCCAAAGCTGGTGACTTTGATATCAAACACGTTGGTGAGGACGTCTAGCTTGGGAAGAAAAGCCAATGTTTTGAAAAGTTATGATGGCTGATAAGAAGAAGGTTCTTGAAAACGGGAGCAAAATATTTGACGTGACAATGAAGCACTTAGGAATCAACTGAGGGAAGCAAACAGGTCACAATGAGACCTAGGAAATTCATCTTTCCAAATTCTTTCTGGATCAGACACAGGAATATGGTTGTAAAGGCCAAAGAAGTAGATACTGCAGTGGTTTAGATGTGAGAAGATAAGAATTTGAGTGATGTGGATGAACTGAAAAGGCTGGATCCTAGGAGTGTTGCATGAGATCCAGCTGCAATGTGGGTGAGTTGATCCAAGAGTGCCAACCTGACGGGTATTGCTCACTGTCACCTGTGTGCACCATTTCTTCACAATCCTTATCTGGTGCGTGCAAGTTCAGAAGAACCCTAACTTCATTTGATCGTCAATTAAAACAACAGTTGCCCTTTATGATGAGTAGGCTAAATGCTGTGGGTTTTCTTAAGAAGAGACTAAAGAGTTGTAGGTTTGATTGCCTCGTGCTGAGATTCAGATCTGCAATCTGCTTCAAAGAGGCTTTTGAAGTCTTGAGGGAAACATGCTTTTAGCTTTCAGGGAAAGTGAGAGTACATGATCTCAACTTGCTGCTAATCTGATAACTCTTTAATTTTAATCACCCTAACAGTCTGTGGTAAACCATGTGGTTAACTATTTCGGGTACAGTTGCTTCTCTCAAAGCCACAGTCTGATGTAGTTTACAAGGCGAATCCTTTGATAACACAAAGGTACAAGGGGACTAAAATATCCCTTACACAGCTTAGCTGTTAAGTCACTCAAAATGCTTTTCATTGTTGCTTTCCTCAAACATTGTCACTTTTACTAAGCTGCAAGATAATGAAAAGTAAAAAGGGCAGAAAATATCAAAGTGAGAAAATGATGGGTGGCTTTGAAAGAAAGGTATTGCAGGACTGGGTCTGAGAGTCACTGATTGGGTTGCTGTTGGCAAGGCATGGCTTTGTTTCAAGGAGAAGGCACATTCGGAGTCGAGGGCAGATGCCAAATGATGAACAACTATCAGGGACTCAAGGCCCTTTCACGGTCATTCTTGCTGGTTGCTAAGGCTGCATTAATTATGCAAAGCATTTGTCACTGTCCCACATGTCATCCTTGTCTCTAAGTTGGAGAGACATGGATTTGACGGATGGACCACTCGGCGGTTAAGGAATTGGCTGGGTGGTCACACTCAAAGGGTTGTGGTCAGCGTCTCGGTGTCCAAGGGGAGGCCAATGATGAGTGGCATTCCTTAGGGGTCGGTATTGGGACTGGCACTGTTTACCATAGTTGTTGGTGACACAGACAGTGGGACTGAGCG
>VZTV01020605.1:0-15648 GCA_013400875.1 Anhinga rufa
CCGCTACGCAGGGCCATCCTGCTGCAGCTGCGGCCCGAGGGGCTGACGTGCGCGGCCACCGAGCCCGGTCGGCTGGAGACGGCCTCGTACGTCTTCTTCGGCATCGTGTTGGCCCTCATCGGCATCGTCTTCCTCATGGTGCTCTACCTGAACCGCCGCGGCATCAAGCGTTGGCTGCACAACCTGCGCGAGGCTTGCCGCGACCAGATGGAGGGCTACCACTACCGCTACGAGCAGGACGCCGATCCCCGCCGCGCCAGCACCGCCGGCACCCCCGGCCTCTGACGGCGTCCGCCCGCCATGCCGCCGCTCGACGCCTCCGCTCCCAGCACCCGCCTCGCCCCAGCCCCGTCCCCATCCCCTTGCCATGGCATCACCGAAAATCAGCTTCTGAGGATGAGCCAGCCTCGGGGATGGGTGCTGGGGTGCGTCAGGGTGGGGAGCACCCTCCCCATGCCCTAGTCGACCCCGTAGCGCTCGCTGATTCCCGCAGGGAACCGGGCTGGATCCGTTCCCCCCCATCCCAGCGCCCGCGGGCAGGGGGAAGCGCATCCGGATCGGCCCTGCGGGATGGCGGCAGGCGCGGCAGCCCCCGGTGCTCCGGGGAGGGTTACGAGCTGCCTCCCGCCTCTCCTCTCCTCTCCTCTCCAGCGGCAGGTTTCTTCGGCGGACTGCGGGATGCCCCGCTGCCGGCGGGGCTCGGCACCGCGCGCACGTGAGTGTTTGCTTGGCACATCCCGGGAAGCAGCGGGCAATACCTGAAACTGTCCTCCTGGATGTTCCTGGAGCCTGGACTTGACTTTGGCCGTGTACAGCTCTCTTTCCTATTAGATTTCTATTTGACAGATGCAAAACTTAACTTGATTTCTTTTTTTTTTCCTTTTTTTTTTGTTTTGGTTTGGTTTTTTTTTTTGCTCCAAACACAGAGGAAAACACACCATCCAGCTGCTCCCCTGAGAAACGCTGTGCTTTTCCGAGCCCGTTTATCCATTTGGGTTTTTTGTTCGATGACATTTCCAGCTCTTTCCAGGCACAAAACGATGCAGCTGTGTAGGAAACGCCTCCGCCGGCTGCGTGCATGTTCCCCAGGGCACGCGAGGGCAGCCCCTTTCTGACTCTTAAAATCTATCCTAGACTAGGCTGTCTCAGCACTTTGTAATTTAAAACGAGCGCAGCGAAAGCTCTCGACCTAGTCCACCCGCCCGCGTTTGCTTTAGAACCGTGCCTGTTACTATATCCTAGAGCAAATATATCAAAGGCTGCATCCACTCCATTGTCTATTTTCTATAAAGCTTCTTGCAACGTTTGCCGATTCCCCCTGTCGTGATTTAAGACGCCGAGGCGACGTTATTGCGGTTGGTTTGCCCCGGGAAGGTCGCTGCGGGCTCCTCCGTAGTTTGGCTGATGCTTCGAAACTTCTTTTCCTGAGCTGGTTTGGTGGTTTTGCACGGCTCGTGCTCTGCCGGTCCTGACCCTTCCCTGGCAGCGGGGCAGGAGCTCAGGAAAGTTATCCAGGTTAACAGGTTTCTAGAGCAGTTTTTATCTCCTGGGTGTTTTGGTACCTAACTCACGCGACACTGGAGTGCTGAGCACCTACAGATGCGGGGAGAGGCGGCGCGGGGGCTGCGACTCGCAGCATTTCCCGCAACGAAGCCGTAGCTTTTGCAATGCCGCATCTTAAAATGCTGAATTTTGCTGAAAATTATTTCAAGTGTTGCGCTTTGATACCTCTGTGTTTGCCTTTCTCCCTACCGGGAGGCTGATACAGGCGAGCGGGCAGGGGAGAGGACGGGGGCTGCCTCCTCGCCGCCCCGCAGCCGTGCTGGGACCAGCGCCGGCGTTTGCCCGGTGCTTTGGGATCCTTCGCACGGGGAGCAGCGGGTACCTGGTGTGTCGGCTTTGAAAATGAGACTTTTCTGGGGTTTACGGCCGCTGAGCCTGCGCGTGTGCGTACTCGGCTGCCGGGAGGAAAGCTCTGCTCGGGGAAAGCACAATTATTTCCGTCCCAGGCGTGCCCGGAGTCCCCGGGGAAGGATGCGACCTGGTGCAGGGTCCTTCGCATTTTACCCCTTTGCATTTCCTCCCCTTGCAAGCCCACGGTGGAGGCGGGCAAGGCTGTAGGGAAAGGGGTTTGCGCAGAGCCGTGCATCTGAGCCGTGTTTGGGTCAGGATGCAGCACTGGGAGTCAAAATGAGTTTCCTGGGTGCTCCAGGCTGAGCAGGGGGGTGGTTCCCCACCGGAGCCGGGTCCTGGCTCTGACCCGGCTCCTGGGGAAGCCCCAGAGGCCCCCACGGCTCAGCTCATCAGAGATGAGTTGCTCCGGCAGAAACTTGTCGCATTTTGGGGACCTTTTCCTGAGGTTTCCTCCCCGTTCCTAGGAGCTTGTGGGCTCCGGCCCCACCTCAGCACCCCCTGCAATGAGTTACTGGGGGAGAAATCTCAGCCTGCCCCTCACCTGCTTTCCCACCTCCTCCCTCAGTTTCCCATTCCCGTGGAGCCAAAACGCAGCCCCAGAGCAAGAGAAAGGGTGAAGGAGTGGATTTCACATCTGGCAGAGCACGCCGTGCCGGCTGCGAACGCTGCGATTCCACCGGAGCACCGTCAGTTCGCGGGGACGGCGCTGGGGAAGTCCTGGAGAGATTTAACATCTCACAGCGAGGAAGAGAAGTGCCTGGAGGGCTTCGCGGGCGGAGGGGTGGTTGTTGGATCAGGGAACGCAGCATCCGATAGTGCCTGGCAATAGATAACGGGAAGGAAATTCCCTCCGGGCAGACAGAAAAGTGGCCAAACACCTCCCACGCCGAAGCCCTTTGGCTGCTCCGGCTTTCCCCGAGGCCGAAGGGAGGGATGTGGCAGCTTTTGGTCCCCCGGGGCTGGGGACCCTCCTCCTTTCAGCACCGAGGAGCGGGAGGTTCGGAGCATCGCGCTCCCCAGCCACGCCGGGTGCACTGAGGCTCCGGGGTGCGTGTGCCAACCCCCTCCGGGGAGGTCAAAGCCCCGCCAGCCCGGCGAAGGCGACACACGAGCGGTCAGCCGTGGGTGGCTGGGTGGATAACCAGCTGTAGGAGCGCGATTCTTGTGGCTTGTTAGTATTAATATTATTCTGTACAGCGCATACCCCACGCATGACAAATCAGCAGGATTAGGGAACCTCTGGATTAGCAAAGCCAAGTCTTGTCACCGAGCCGAGGCTCAAAACGTGTTTTTTGGGTTCCCAAAAGGGCCGCGTGTTTAGAGAAACCCAGCTGTCACGTTTCCACGCTGTCCCTTTTTGGCGAGGGGGATGCAGAACTGGTTTCCACGCGGTCCCTTTTTGGCGAGGGGGATGCAGAACTGCCCCAAGCCTTCGGCAGTGAGCTGCTGCCCGAGCGGAAAGTTAACCCCGGCGGCTCCTCGAGCCAAGGGAAACGCAGGATAGAAACAGCAGCTGTGATAGGAATCAAGCGAAGGATGCTCAGAGCCCTCCGCGGTGGCTCGTTACTGAAAAACAGGGGAAAAAAAACCCAAAAAAGGGCAATTTATAAGCCCCGGGTATGAGATGCTTATAAGGTGTCATGCTCTGCAACCCAGCATGGTTTTCCTTCCTTATTTTTCAAATAGCTCAGGTGTTTTTTGGGCCGATCCGGCCAAGAGGTAAGGAGTGAGATTTAGCTGAGGAGGTGGACGTGAGTGCGGCCGGAGCTGGGCCAGGCAACCCTGCCAGCATCCATCCTCCCCCTGCACACATCCTTGTGGGTTTTCGGTGCTCACGGCGCTGGACCGGG
Organism: Anhinga rufa; assembly: GCA_013400875.1. Classification (NCBI taxonomy): domain Eukaryota; kingdom Metazoa; phylum Chordata; class Aves; order Suliformes; family Anhingidae; genus Anhinga; species Anhinga rufa. The sequence continues at coordinate 3,765 of VZTV01020605.1, forward strand.
GCATCCCGGGTGTGTTTTTGAGAAGCATTTTTGCTCAAGTTTGGTGGAAGTTGCTCCCTGGCAGCCAGAGCTGTAGGGGAGATGCTGAGTGTGGTCTCATTTAGCGCAAAAGAGGCCAAAAATGCCAGCGTGGGGATTGCTGCCTCATTTATCAAGTGGAAATAACCGGGCTGGAGCATCTTCCTCGTCCCCGCTGAGCGCAGGGCTGCGATGTCCCGGCACTCGGGCAGGAGGGAAGAAAATCAGCCACTGGCTGCCTCCCCCTTCCAAAAATACATGGAATTAATAACCAATTAATTCTCCCCAAGCAGCTTCACCCCTGAAAAGCTTCACACCAGGTTCCTCCGTCCTCATCCTCCTCCTCCATTAGAAGGGGTTAACCCAAACCTGCGGAGGGAAGAAGAAAAAACAAACCTCAAACTTCTGCTTTTCATTTATTCCTTTAGGAAGAAGTGGGAGCTGTTACCCTCATGCATTGGGGAAACTGAGGCACAAACAAAGCGGGGCCAAGTGCCTGATAGCAGGGAAGGGTTTGGGTAGAAAACACAGAAACGGATTTCAAACCTCAGCAGGCTTCACTTAAAACTCTGGGCGGCTTTGGGAATTCCAAGCCTGGGACAGTCCCCGCTCTGTTTGCCCTTCCTCCGGCTCAGAGGTGACCCCTGCACCTTGCCAAAGAAATTGGGATTAAATAAGATGCCACCTTTTTATCTGTGAGCGCTTCTCATTAGCTGTGTTGGGGTAACGCTGGGGGACGGGGTCTCCCGGTGCAGCTGAGCACCGACCCGCGAGGCTGCAGCATCGCAGGGCTGGGGGAGAGGGGCTGGGGGGACGCAGCCCGGGCACGGGGTGGCAGGTCAAAGCCCCCAGCCTGCCCTGGGGTGGCAGGGCTGGTGTGCTGAGGCACGGAGGGACAGGCAGGGTACTGGGATTAATGGGAGCTGGGCTGAGGGAGCTGCTCCCCACATCCTCCCAGAGGGGTCTGAACCCCAGCAGCACCCAGGGCACCCCCAGAGGCTGCAGCCCCACAGCCTCACGCCCTCCCTGCCACATGGGTCACCAGCGTGGGGCCGCCTCGTCCCTTCTGCGGGTGGTTTTTCACCCTGGCATGTGTTTTCACCCAAGCCTGGCTCCGGGCAGCCCTGCAGGGAGCTGGCACGGCCCGGCCCAGGCAGCTGGGGAAGGACATGTTTCCACTAATCTGTCCCAATCTGGATTATTTTTCAGAATAAACCTGCTTTCCCAGCTGTTTTAAGCATGTTTTTGGCATGTTGGGGACAGGTGGGATCCTGGGGATGGGGAAGAAGCTGGCAGGGGTGGAGGCGATGGAGGGGGCAGCGTCTGCTGGGTGTCCCCATGCCACCAGGCTCCCGTCGTTTGCTTGGAGAGCGGGCACCGGAGCATCTTTGCAGTGGTTTTGGCAGTGCATCACCCAGCTCACGGGGCTGGGATCATGACACGGGGTGCACCAGGGGTGGGAGGGGGGGGTCTTCGCTGAAGATTGCCCCGATCAAAGCCACTGAGAAATAATTTACACTGAGGGACTGGTGTCAGCCACGAAGCCCATCTCTCCCCCCACCCCGTCTCCCATCTGAAGCAGAGCTGGGACCTTCTGCAGCTCCCATCGGGATAAAACAGCACAGAAAATGCCTCTGGCCATGGCTGTCCAGGATGATCTGTGTCAGCCAGTTTCTGGGGGTTTGGGGGTACCTCAGGGAGCCAGGGTGAGCAGGATCAATCCAGGGCAGATGCGTATCGGTCCCTCACCCTGCATAAGGATGCGCCAGCACAGATAACCCCGCGGAGCCGCTCCATCCTCCCAAGCACTCGCCAGCCTGACATTTACAAATACCTATTTTTAGATGAATTCATCGCTTCTAATTGTTCAGGCTCCTCAGCCTCAGAGGACACATCCTCAGCTCCGATGAAGACAAAACCAGTTCCTTCCCTCTGGTTCCAGTTCCCTTGCCCCTGCTGTGGTTTTACACCAGCATGGCCAGCCCCAGCCCTTGGCCCAGGCCTCGGTAACACTGCCCCCGTACAGCTGCTCACAGCTCCATCCTCTCCTCATCGTGGTACCGTTAGCACAAACCTTCCTGCTTCAAAGGAAGTCCCTAAGAAGGACCTGTCTGTGATGCCCTTTTCCATGTTCTTCACAAAGAGGAACCCAAATAATCTCTGGAACATGCAAGTGGAGAACCTGTGCCCCAAAGCCATGGAGATGCTGCTCTGCATGGGCAGGATCAGCCCCTTTCCATCCCCAGGGGACAGGTTTCTGGAACAGAAGGGCAGCCATCCCCTTGGAAGAGGGGCTTGGAAGAGCAGAGGAGCTGAGGACCACAAGCACGCTGGGAGCTCAGCTCAGTCCTGCCCAGCTCCCTGTCCCTTACAGATCGAGGGGGCATCCCTACAGGGCAGCAGTCACTGGGTGCCACTGTGCCACTGGGGTAAGCACCCAAAGGGTGGGGGGACTCAAGGTTGCAGCAACAGTCCTGAGGGGTTCACCTCCTGCCCTGTCCCTCTCGGCTTGGCAGGAGCAAGAGCTGCCCAGGCTGCCCATGCCCGGCACGGCGACGGCACTGAGGGAGAAGCATCACAGCCACCCCTTTCTGAGGGACATATATCACAGGATCCCAGAGCGACGGGGGCTGACAGGGCCCTCCGGAGCTGCCCCCGTCCAGCCCCTGCGTGAGCAGCACCCCCAGAGCAGGGGCACAGGACCGCGTCCAGGCGGGGGGGGAATGGCTCCAGGGAAGGAGACTCCACAGCCTCTCTGGGCAGCCTGGGCCGCTGCTCTGGCACCCGCACAGCAAAGGGGTTTTGCCTCAGATTTCAGTGGAACTTCCCGGGTTCCAGCTTGTGCCCGGTGCCCCTTGTCCTGTCGTCGGGCACCGCTGAGAAGAGCCCAGTCCCACCCTCCTGACACCCGCCCTTCAGATACTGATAAGCACTGAGGAGATCCCCCTCAGCCTTCTCTTCTCCAGGCTGAACAAGCCCAGGTCTCTCAGCCTTTCCTCCCCAGGGAGATGCTCCATCCCCTGAGCATCCTTGTGGCTCTGCGCTGGCCTTGCTCCAGCAGCTCCCTGTCCTTCTGGCACTGGGGGCCCAGCACTGGACACAGCACCCCAGCTGCGGCCTCCCCAGGGCAGAGCAGAGGGGCAGGATGGCCTCCCTCGCCCTGCTGCCCACACTCCTGTCCATGCAGCCCAGGACACCGCTGCCCTTCTTGGCCCCGAGGGCCCAGCGCTGGCTCAGGGGCACTGGCTGCCCACCAGCACTGCCAGGGCCTTCTCAGCAGAGCCGCTTCCCAGCAGGGCAGCCCCAGCCTGTGCTGGTGCCGGGGGCTGTTCCTCCCCAGGGGCAGCACCTTGCCCTTGCTCCTGGTGAATCCCATGAGGTTCCCTCGGCCCAGCTCTCCAGCCTGCCCAGGGCTCGCTGGATGGCAGCACACCCTTCTGGCGTATCAGCCGCTCCTCCCAGCTCGGTGCCATCGGCGAACTTGCTGAGGCTGCCCTCCATCCCTTCGTCCAGGTCACTGATGGATGTATTGAACAGGAATCTGGTCAGTGACCCACAGGCAAGGTCCATTACCTGTGGGCCAGAGCTGGTGCTCGGGGGACATGGGCTGAATTTGGCTGTACCGCTTTTGGGTGGTGTTTCAGTCTTGCTTTGCGCCTCAGTTTCCCTTTCAGGGAGCAGCACGGTTGAGGGCCTCCCCTGGAGCCCGGGGACTGAGTTTTGGGGGCTGCTGGCCCTGCTCTGACCTCAACCCCTTTGAAGGGACTTCAGGAGCTCTAGTGTGCTCCGTACGTTGCTGCATACACATAGAAACCACTCCTCAGCTTTCCCCCATAATGTGATGGGGGCGAGCAGCCCTCATGGCTTCTCGCTGCCCTGGCCACGAGGGATACACAAACACTGGCCCACCGCCGCCGCCGCAGCAGCACCCGGGGCACCGGCTGTGTCCTCCCATGATGAGATGGATCCAACCAGCAGGACAAAACCACAAGACACAAGCTCTGGAGATGGCTCACGAGCCCTGGGAGAGCTGAGCTCAAGGGACAGGCCACACGGGATGGGCTTGGCATGTTGGTAATTAATTTAGTTACTAAATTAACATTTAAATTGACAAGACCTGAATATGAAGCCAGGCACTGCTGTCTGCCAGGACTCGCCAGCCTCCAGCGGCCACGGCTGCTCCCAGCCTGATGTCCCTGCGTCCCGGCGCTCGGCGGGCAGCACAGATGGACCCCAGGGCCTCCATGCGATGCTCTGGTCCCCCAAATCACTCACACGTGCCCTGGAGGAGGCTGCGTCGTGCTGTTCCTGGAAGAAATGTCCCCGTTTAGCAGGGATAAGGGGAACAGAGCCTGCCCCCGGGGTCCTCCTCTCCCCGCTGAAGCATGCCCCGCTGCTCTGCACCCCAGCCCCAAACCCCGGGGTGCCCAGCCCGTCCCTTGGTTGTCCCCGCACCTTGCCGAGGGTGCTGCAGGCCAGCTGGGGCTCCGTCCCTCCGCACGGGCTTGTGGTGACATCCAGCGCCGGCTCCTGCAATTACAGACCAGTGGAGCCCGAGGAGGCTCAGCCACCACTGACCAGACCCTGTCCTGTCCCTCCCGGTCCCTGCCCTGCTGTGTCCGTGGGCGAGACCACTGCTCCTCACCCCCAGCCCAGATAAACCCCTCCATCTCCACATCCTTCCACCGTTTTCTCATTGAAACCACCAGTCTGAAGGCTTCAGGTTGAGTCTCTCCCTGGAAAGAACCACCCGTAGTGCAGCACAGGGAGTGATTCAGAGCCAATTCTGGTGAGCTGGCGGGAGAGCGGCCCCGGTGCGGAGCAGGGGGGCTCTCCAGCCTTGGCGAGGAGAAAAACCACAATTCACATGCAGACGCCCCTGGGATGAAGCCTGCAGCCGTCACTGAAGGGATATGGGAACCCTCCGGGATACGCCGCTGTGCCGTCAGGAACCATCTTATATCAACCTTGATGATGCTTTAAAGTAGCCTTAAAATATTAAAGCCAAGCTGGGGTGAAATCAGTTCTTGCCTCGGTTTAACAGTGAGCATAAGAACCCCATAAAATCCCGAGCGGAGGGTGATCTGAGGACAGAGGCACCAGCAAGAGGGTGGTCCCTCTCCCTCGCCAACTTTCCTGGTGGGACGCTATGGAGCCAAAACCTTTCCTTTGGGCGAGTGCCGCCCCCGGGTTGGACCCCGCTCTCTCTCCTCCGGTGCCCACCTGCAACGGCGGCCACTCCGCTCCCCCAGTCCCCTTTTCCCCACCACGGGCTCACACACTGACCCTCTCGCTCCCCTCGCCTGCTCCCGTAGACTGTTGCTTTTCCTGAAGCAACTTCACCCTCAAAACACCAGCCTCTCCTCATTCTGGCTTGCGCCTGCCTGCCTCATGGCCCCAAACATTCACCTAAACCTGCTTAAGGGGATACCTGTGATGAACTTGCACCTTTCCTGGGAGCACAGTCCCCTTGACATTGTATTAGCCGCCTGGTTTCTCTCCCATGTTCATGAAGATGAAGACAACCTCTATGTCACCCTAGCTAAAAGATGTCAGGCATGGCCAGGAAGCGTCCCTTGGGCGGGGAGTTGTAGACACGGGGCACTTTCTTCCTCCGATTCCTGCCTGGGTTAAAAGCAAAGAGAATAGTTTATGTGTGTGCCACCCATCAGACCCACTCTCCCCTGTTTTGGGTAGTCGCTCTCTCCACTAACACACCCGCCCTGGCTCGCACAGCCACGGGTCGCTCCCCAACTTGGTCCCCTGACCGTGGCTCCCTTCCCCTCTGCTCGCATGGCTGGTGACTTCAGGTCACAGCTAGCCTGACAGCCCTCGGTGCTCTGCCCTGGGGCAACTTCAGTGCCGAGCCCCTTGGAAACAGCCCCCCTTTGACATGATGGCTGTCATTTAGCGCCTTCATCAGAAGGGTGAGCCTCTCAACAGCTTCAGGGAACGCTGTTGCTCCTGGGGCTTTAGGTATCCCCGTGGCACACGGTCAATATTCCTCCCACACCAAGTCAGGAACAGCTCCTTTTTTGGGGCAATAGTGTTCGACTAAAGAAGACCGAAGAAACAGGAAGGATTGCTACTACGAAGAGAATATTTTATTACTTATAACACTTCATTCAGCTAAATCCACATAGCAATACACACAGAAATACTTCGGAAAAGTGCAAATTCTCACTCTGTATTTGTAATATGCCCTAGTTTTACAGAAGAACTGACACCGGGTAAACAAGAGTACGGATCCAGAACTCCCCAGGATTCTAGACAAGGAGCGCGAGGCAGCTTCAGATACTTCATCACCTCGTACAAAGCTACTCGCGAGCACGCAAAGGGTGGGGGAGGATGGAAGATGTGCTGCGCACCTCGAGTTTGGTGTCAGGGTGGACTCTGATCACCCAGGCGTCACCATGCAGAGAGCCCCCCTCTCTTACTTGGGGGGAGAGGAGGGCAAAAAGGGCGAAAAGACAAAATGAAGTGATGACAATAATAGTTTTCAAATGAAAGGGAAGATCCAAGTGCTTTCTGAAGCTTTTGGAAGTGCTTTCTAAAGCACACCACACGTTCCACCCTGCCCCAAATGACAGAAACCATCATTCCACCCTGTGGCTTCTCCCTCAGTACTCTCACAGTTTCACACAAACACACTCCCTTTAATAAAAAAGAAACCGAAATCCCTAATACTTCAGGAGCCAGACGGAGAGGGGACACAAAGTGCTACCCGAGTACCGCCACACCAGGGGATAAACGCCAGAAATGCCAACACACAGGTATCCTGCAAGCAGAGATACAGCAACAGCTTGAGATTAGTCAAGAACTGCCCCAGGCAGCGTACTGCATGTTGTAAGTCACCTCAACGTCCGAAACAGAAACACACAGAATTCTAATTCTTAATTTAGCCTGCGGATGACACAAATAAGCATTTCCACTCCTCAAAAGGAAGAGCTAGGTATTTAAAATTAAGGAAATTAGGAGATCTACTCAGGCAAGACCCGAGTTCTCCTGCAGCCCAAGGGAAACCTGGCTCCTTCAAGCTGCATCTGAGTGAGACAGAGATTAAGCCTGTCACACCAAAAAGGGAAAGACAAAAAAAACAAGCCCTCCTAATTTTATCAAATGCTAAAAACAAATCATTGGCTCCAGGATTACAGTTTAAGCCAACTACGACTTGTAGACCAACCTTCCGGAAAGGCGTATTTTAACTGGAAGCGCCTAGTAAACAGCATCCACAATGTACTTTGATCTATTATCTGCTTCCTACTCGAGTTTGAAAAGCCTTTGTTCTTATCTGAAAAGTAGTAAAGAACAGCTAACAACTGAGAGAAGGTTGTGCAGGAGCCCAAACTCTAACACACAGGATGTGTAACAGTGTACAGGGCGATGAAATAAGATAATTACAGTCCTTCACAGTAACAGAAGTAAGGGAAGCGAGATCAGAGGGAGGAGATAAAGGAGGAGTTCCACAAACGGAACAGTATAAATATATCAAACAGTTCAAATACAGTAGGAAAACAACGGTAGCAGCAGTTTTAAAACAGCAATAGTTATTATACCCTTAGAATACATTCAACACATTGTGCCTGTTGCTGTCATTCCAAAAGCACTACTATGTCTATAACTTACTGCTCAAATCTATCGACAAGAAGAATCTCAGATACTTAACTCCCTGTATTTGTTTTTTATTAAAGATATTTAGACTATGAACAGTTACCGACTTCTAAAGAATGCTGATTTGAAAACATAATCATGATTTTCTTCCATACCGCATTTCTAACACTTGCCTACTGAGATAAAGCAGATCTCTCCGGGAAATTGCAGACTCCCGCCCTTTGGAGGAGCACAAACATAATTCACAAGACGTAACTCCTAATGCTAACTGCTACGATACGCACACAGCTGGCCTCACCACACACGCTACGCTTTTTACAGTGTTTACTTTTCTTCAAAATTATGTTCCAACTCACTTGTTCTCTTCTGAACTACTAGCAGGCTACCTAAAACCAAAAAATCCAAAGTGCCGAAGGCTTTAATATGCTGCCAACGGAACAAACGGCAAGACCTCCTTCAAATTCAGTGCAGTCGGGATCCAGATCTGCACCTTTTCGTGAAAGCTGGAGACGAAGCAGCAGTCAGAAATGCCTTCACACCTTCTGAGACCTACCCAGCGCTGTACAATAACATGAGGATACTCAAAGCGTAAATGCTTTCACCCATTTCCCCCCCCAACATCAGTCAAATGTACAATCAAGGAAAAAAAAGGTCTTTTGGCATTAGATACATTTCACTCAATTGCAGAACAATTTGGAAATATTTTCTCTTAAAGTAAAAAATAAATAAATATCGGCGGCAAAGAAGAATTTGTGCAACACAGACCTTCTGCAGTACATGTACATTCATATACAGCAAAATACTTAACCGCGGTGATAGTGCAAAGCTTCTGTCAGCATGAAATACCCAACACCCGCACAGACACAGAAACCTCGGTGCTCTTTAAAGCCATCTAGATGCAACACATACAAACCCACTCTGCGCGATCCTACGGCATCAAGCTGTAAGGGTATAATAAAATGGAGGACAAATTTAGAGATTTAACAATAGTGGCAAAACAATGGCTTTAACTGAAGCGCATCGTAGGTTCTTCTCCTGTAACCTTCAATAGGTTAAATGTTCGGTTTTATCTATTTCTTTTATCTAATTACCATAAAGCAATAGCGGGGAGACGTCCAAAACGTCACCGACTTTATTCTGAAGGCTTATTTTAGCAATTTAGCAGCATACTTTATTTTTCTTCAGTTAATCAATATGCAGTTTTTCTTGAAGTGTTGTTCCCATTAAACTACCTTCCACAGCTTTTCTGTGCCAAAACATGGGTTTTATTTTCTGAAATCCTAGAGAGTTACATGAGAATTTATGTATTGGCCTAGTTTTTTGGGAAAAAAAGTGATTAGCAGAATCGCTTTCTGCCCAAACAAAAGTAGGAAACAGGTAATGGGAAGTTGTTAAAAATTGACCCTAAAAGATAAAGAATAGTATTTGCAAAGCGCTGTTGTAATAGAAATTACAAGATGTTACAAAAAATCATGATTTAGCGTAAAAAAAAATAAAGGGTGTTGGCATCTCACCTTCACTTTCTTCCCTTTTTTTTTTTAAATACAAAGACAGTATGAATTCAAGTATGAATGGGCAACTGAACCAAGGAACAGACACGTTTCTACTCCTTTGGAAGCCTTGGAAAGGCACTATGTAACTCAAAACCCAGCTGCAAGTGGAACTGCGTGTATTGCCACTATTGTTTCACCATCAAGTAAATATTTTAAGATACACACAGGAAAGATACAATGCACCAAGAGCACCTTTAACATCAGAAGGATATTTAAGTAGCTGAAAAATGTCCTATCGAGCAACTTGCCTCAACAAGAAATGCTAAGCACTGAACTCTACTTCAACATGTTTGGGAATTAAGACCGCTAACAACGATACCTACACTCGCGCGCAACAGCTAGGAAGAAGGAGGCTCTTTTGTCAGTTTGGAGTGATCACATCTTTCAAATACTACTGCTACCCAATTTTAAAACCTCTTTGCACAAAAGGTATTGGGTACCTGAAATTAGTTTAAGACAAGATCTACTGGCTAGGATCAGCCGTCTTAAACCCACGAGGGCAGTTCATTTGCATTGGTGTGTGTTAATTAGTCTTTTGGTCAAAGGACAGAAAATTGTAATAATAAATTCCGCCTTTTTCTCTCACTTCCTCTCCTTATCGCAATTTTGTAGCCCAGACTTTGGTGCAAAGCCTGACTAAAGAGTGCTTCTTCTTCATACAATAAAAATGTAGCTGTTTGTTTAAACACACATACAACACACGCACACGTATTAAATTGAGTTCTGTTCTTGGTTCCTTTGTTTCACGTGACGCAGTGCAGGCGGTCGCTTCTTTGAACACCAGTTACAGGCGATCTAAGCGGAGCGCCAGATCAGTCCATTCTTATCAGGTTCAAGGAAATTCTCGATCAAAGCTTCAATAAGCTTCTGAAGTTCTTCTTCCAGCACGCTTCTGTCACTAGAAAGAGAACAATACCATGTCAGAGGTTTGATAAACGCCAAACATCTATTAAAAAACCAAAAGGTGTGGTGATGGACTAGCTCCGTTATGTTTCCTGACAGCATCAAGGTGTAGTGACTCCAACCTGCTTGCTTTAACAAACTACTTTTCGGTAGGGACTATTGCAATATTAATTTAAATAAAGTTAATTAAATAAAGAAAATATAATCGCCACTAGAGGGCTCTAGGCTAGCAGGGAGAACACAAGAACTAACGACTGCAGAACCAATGCAACACTGGTCGGACACAGACTGTAAATGGATTAAAAAGTACGAACGAGCTGCTAATAGAGATAGATGCCCTACGTTCTTCTCTACACGGCATCCAGATGCCCATCTAGGGTATCCAATTGTATTTTGGCTAAAGTGCAATTTAGGGGGATTGAGTAATCAGGCAAAGTGTCATGGCTCACAAGAGGACACCATAATACACTGATCCTTTCCCTATTTAAATGCCCAGACATTCACTTGAGTAAAGACAACATCCACATGTGCAAACACTAATGCATTGCAACACTCCTTTAAAAATGCATAATCCTTCTCCTACCCCAGAAGTCTCACTGGAGGGAGCGGAACTCAGTCTGGTTTTAAAGGAAAATAGGCTTATTTATATTTGCTTTGTTCATTTGTGGAACTGGCAATGTATCATTGCCCTTCAGGCCATCACTTCCTTTTAAATAAACGCCCCCAAAATGGTACAATAAAACTGGCTTTCCCAATGCTCAGCTTTTAAGAATAAGCAATAAACAGCAACTCAGAGAGGTATTTTCAAAGCTATCACAGAGAAGAGTGCCTTTTGCGGCTCCTACAGACCATTTTATGCCAGGGAAGCTTGAAAGCTTTTCAATTCCGTGTTCCAGATAATAATTACCATTAACCATAGGTATCACTAAAAGTCAAGATCGATGTATTTTTCTGACTTACCAGAATGAACAGCAGCAGAAGCCCAAATGATGCACCAAAACTTTGTTTCTCTTCTCACTACCTTTACTCGTCTGGCCCTCACTTGTGTTAAGATTAGGTTATTTCTAGCAATATTTCCTCCTCATTGACACAGCTGTTTGCCTCAACTACATCTTTCTTCAGCATTTACAGCAAATGGTACCTTGCCCACTCCCAGGTTTACGGAAGCACGTTCCAACGGAAGTGAGAGTTTCCATACCCACGTAACAAAGACGTGCATTCATACGCCAGACGATCAGAAAGCTCTCTGACCAAATAAATACAAGCTTCTGGCACAGAGCAGCCATTCAGAAAACTGGGGTGTAGAACTCCTACCGCTTCTCTGACCTGCTGTTATTCCACGGTCAGTTCAGAACAATTTAAAAACATGATTCAAAAGATGGACTGTACCTGGGTTAATATACTTCATGTAGCAATAAACCGTGTTTTAAAGAATATTTCAGCAACCTGTGGAAAGCTGTCTAGGCATGGATCTGTGTATCCCTTCACAGGCACATTTCACTACCACTATCTACCGACTGCCTAGATCTGACCAAAGCATTCAGTGATAAAAATGTGCTCACCCTGAATTTCTGCCAACAAGTAGAAATAAATACCAGATCAGAGGTCCCTTTATGTTATTTTCAATTCTCTGCTCCACAGGAATGTTGGGACACAAGTCTAAAAGGAGGGGTACTCACACAATTTAGGTTAGGAATCCAGTTGAAGAGCCTGCTTTTCTTCATTAGCTAGGCTGAGAACCTAGGCCCCTCATTCACACTCCTGATTTCAATGGTGGAAGCACACCCTGTATTTCCCCC
>VZTV01020614.1:0-18635 GCA_013400875.1 Anhinga rufa
AATTTTTTTTTTCAGAAAATACGTTATTCTGTTTAGGTTCGTCTACTTCTTTGATTGTGTATATTATTCTGTCTTTCCATCATCTCCTAAGCATTGCACACAAATTATTAACCATATTCTGTGTATCCATGTCTGCACTGTTTTCCCATGGCGAGCTTTTATATCAATCCAAAAGGCATGTTGCAAATGATCAGCTGCCCCCCGCCCCACCCAACACTGCCTTGCCAATCCCCTCATTTTGATCGCGAGGTGACTTTTCAGCCTATATGATTTTTGTCCCAATAAATGTGTTACACTGGAGCAAAGAGCGTGGAGGAAATCCCTACATCCGTCACGTCCTCCACCTTCATTGGCAAGGCAAAGGTTGCCACTGATGCCTGCAGTCTCTTCAGACAGAAGGTGGAGTGGTGCTGTAACCCTGTGTTCCCTGCACTAATAACACCTTTAATCTGCCAAGTGGTTTTCACATGTGCTAAGATGTCTGCACAACAGTTGTTCTTAGAGAAGTATTTTTATGAGACTACACTGTAGGACTCCTTACTGCCATGTACTCCTGAGCTAAGGGACAAGTGGATTCAAAATGGGATTAGATATATTTGAGGAAAATAATCCTCTCCTGGCTGGAAATTAGACCTCAAGTTCCTGCCTTGCTACAAACTCCTTTTTTGACCTTAAGCAAATCTCATCTTCTCTGTGCTTCTGTTCCCTGTGGTTGTAAAATGGGGTTTCATATTTGCAGTAAGTGTTGGGAAAATAAATGCACCAGAGATCCTGATGCTGATGTTCAGCTGTTATACTAATAGGGAGCCAAATCAGATAGGATTTAAAAATAGTAAAAGTGGTATCAATTAGGGACATAAGCTAAGTACCAGCTGATGGGGTCAGGAGGAAATAGCTCTCCCTAAACACAGTTTATCCCACATCTGTCTATTGGCATCTTCCATCAAAGCATCTGGTACTGTCAGATGGGTTACTGAACCAAATGGACTTGTTCTGCAATTCACTCTAACACTGTCTTTGTTCTTGCATTTCCTGACTGATTTCCTCCTAAAAGTTTCCATTTTCCATTTGCTGTGTGTCAGTAGGGACTGATTACTACAGAGAAGAATCTATACCCTATCCATGTGGAAACCTGATATATACAACAGGCTTGATTGGGACTGAGAATTTTTATTTTTTCCTAATAAAATTGGAAATCATAAATGAATATTGCTGGCTGGTCTTTAGACTTTGGTGATTTAGTCAAAATGGAGTATCACGAATGAGAGGGAGGAAGAACTACAGAAAACTTGTTTCTTTGTCTTGGAAGCACATGGCGGTACAGAAAGGTCAAGGTCACAGATCTGTATTACTGGCCTATGTCTACCTGCATTAAATGTGTATCTCAGGTCCCTCTTGCCTGTTCTCCTCCCCACCAGGTCACCACTGTATGCCCAGCCATGTGTGTTTGCTAGCCCAGCCAGGTAGCCACTCATCTGCCATCAGATGCCCAGGAAGTGAGACGGCTGGAGGGTGTTTCTGTGGACACTGATCAGTTCCTACTGCTTGCAGAACCAAACACAGCACTGAACAGTTTTCTTGCTGATCACTGCTGCTGATATTTAGTAATGGGCAGGGGCAATGAGTTGGATGCCCTCAGTGACAATCCTTGGCCCCAGTAGAGCCAAAAGTTGACTGATCAGAGGCAGGTCTGATAAAACAGGAATGGAGAATTCAGCATGCTGCTCCTGTTGGTTTATGGGGAGACAGAACAGAGGCAGGTCTGATAAAGCAGAGTCAGTCTGGGAGCCTAGGGCCCCACTGTCCCACCCACCAGCTCTGCACAGGTCCTGATGTGCCTTTGGCACTCACAGCATCAGCCAGCTGAGTATATTCCCAAGAACAGCTGACTGCTGTATTTTAATTAGAGTGAGAGTAATTTACATCGGACTACAAGAACCTAACTTTTCACAACGGCTTGGGGAAAATGGAAAGACTAGCATTTTCAATTTAAGGTTTAGTTAGATAATGCCTGTTGGTGCCAGTAGATTACAGAGTGGATATTAAATCCTCCAGGATTTGCAATGGGAAAGTACTCACAGAATCCATAATTAGGCAGGAGAGCACGGCTATGGAGCTATCGTCCCCTGGAGGTCCCGAGCGGGAAGAGAAAATGTGAAGTAAATCTTTTCCTTGAAGGAGGCTCCAGTAAAGAGCACACATATGCAGGCTGTGGCCTTTAAAGGTTTCTCTGTTAAGAAGCTTTCTTGCTTCTGACAGCAGCCAAATGGCATGTGGAAAGGTAATGGGGTCTGTCAAACCGCTGGAGCAGGGAAATGCAAGGCTGGACTCCTAAGTGCTAATGCTCTTGCTGTGGGGTTTGAGACAGGTGTCTCTCTTGGATCTCACAAAAATACCTTCTGTGCATGTCCCTGTAAAATCAGGACAGCTGTCCTGTGGCACCTGCATTGCAGGGACCCAGAAGCAGTTCACAGGCAATTCTGGCACTGGGCTATTTAATAAAATCAGTGTAAGCTGATGCTGCTGATGCAGGGGTTGATGAGCGGTTCCTGACAGTGGCAAAGCAGACCCTCTTCCTGGCAACTCAGGATCTGTTGGCCCATTTGGCCCACTCCAACTTCAGCAGAACTCTGGGGCACTAGAGCTCATCAAAGTCAGACTAACCAGGTTTAGTGTGCTAGCTGTAGGAAGATTGTCCAGCACTGCAGTCCAGGGGAGACTGGCTAACACCATCATAAAGCATCTGGTATCAGGCCTTATCAGAGTCAACAAACAGCCCGAGGCAGAATTTGACAGAATCTGCTTTAAGTCCTCCTTGAAACCTATCCAAGGGCACAGAGTTCAGCATCAGCAATGCCAGGGAAGCTGTTCCCTTTGGTCTGTGCCTCCTGATGAGGGAACTGCAGGCCATGCTTGTCTACCTTCTCAGGGAGAAAGCACTGAAAACTCAGATTTATAAAACACTGAAGATCCTGTAATGACAAGTGATAGAAAGTGCAAAAAGCTTATCCTTCATTACCCTAACATGCAGGCAGCTTTGTCTGACAGTGCATGGCAACTGTTTCAGGACTTAGATATATGATTGGTGGAAGTGTGTAAGATTACTAGTTTAAGTGCACTAAAAGATGCAAATTAATTACCACAACCATCCATGCATGTTTTATCTGGCTTAAATACTTTTTCCCAGGTTAAGGGAAATATTAACCTGTAAGGAGTTTCTTTACAATTCTTTCTATTTAGAAGAATTATTTCAACAATTCTTTCTATTGAGTTAATTGGTAGTTGTTTAAAAATCCAAGTAGAGGAAAAAGCCGGGGTAAAAAGAATATATTGAACCAGTTTTGTGTTTCTCATTGTTATTTTTTTTGAGTACTGTCTGGTTGACTGTGCTGTAAGACATGGGCCTCACTTATACCAGGCAATAGAGTGTTTTCTATCTGTCCGTCTGTGGGCTGGTCCAGGCGAGCTAAAGAAGATGAAAAGGCTTTTTCTTGTGACACATTGAGGTAGCAGAATTATGAGTTGTACCATAACTGCAGATGCTAAGTATTTCCTATTTATTTTCAGCCCCAGTCCCATATGTGACACATCCACGTACTTAACTTTACATGAAGTAAGTGATCTCTTGAAGGCAGGTCCTAAGCTAGCCCCCAAGTTTATGAACTCTTCAAGACAGAACTCAGCCTTGACTGAGGGTCTGAAACTGGTGTCACTGTGCCCATTGGCTCCAGCGTGGTCTGGAGGAAATGCTCTGTTATGCTGCCTCATTTCAAGGTCTGTAGCCTGAAGAGCTAAAAGTCTAAAGATCAGATTCTTGGCAATGAAAATTCAGAAGCTATCATAGTCTTTGACTGAACATCCCAATAGTTTTATTAAGAACTCATTCCTGTATTTTATGCTTGCTAATTAGCAAAGTCAAACACTTTCTTTCTGTGTTATCTTTGTGCAAGAGAGTGGCAAATTTATGTCATTAAAATATTGCAAAAAATTAAAGATTCACAAGCAATTAGATTTTATTATTCTTGTTTATGCCCCTGAAGAATTGTTCATTTTAAAACTTTATAGTTAATATGTACAAAGATAAAACAGTGGCCTGTCTTGCTCTGGTGACAGAAGTCAAGTGATTGAGTGAGCTGAATGAATTATTAAAGATTATCTGCTTCTGGAGATGCTTCCTTTGATTCTTAGCTGACTGTTGCAGCCAATCTACATCCAAGGAGAGGGTCTGTCCCCATGTTATTTACGTTTTCCTTGGACTAGCACAGATCATGCATTATTCTACTTTAGAAGCCCAAAATTAGATATATGCTGGCAAAACTCGGCATAAACTTGCTCTTATTTGTGTGACAGTCCATTTCACTCTTTTTTGATTATCAGGCTGTGTTTACCATCAGATAACACACCCGGCAGTGGGGTGCCGACACCTGCTGGCTGCCGCCAGCCTGGCCCGGGACCGGCACCCCTGCCTGGCCTGACAACATCTTGAACTGCACTGAGGGTGCTTTGGACCAGTGTCAGGCCAGTTCCAAAGAGCCGTGCAGGGAGGAGAGGCTGGGGTTGCTCTGGAGGGCAGTGAGAGTTTGCCAATAAAATCTGTGCTGAGAAACAGCCTCTTCTGGGCCAAGAAACTAGTCCCAGAAGCCTAAACTTTAAGGAAACTGCAAATTACTGATGGCGAAAGAGGGAGAAGACCACTCTCAATTTCATTGGCATCCAGGCCCTCCAAAGACGCGTCACAGTTGCCCACTTCCCTCTGAGTCACCCTGACTATAAATTTTGTCATTAAGCCTTACTCTGACAGCTCAGCTTTGGGTGTCCAAGTCTCCTCTGCCCTACTGCAGCTGCTGGCTGGATCAGAGAGACCCATCACCCCTGTCCCTTCTCCCAGGGATCAACTTGGGATGGAGAGCTGATGCCTGACCCCACATCCAACCCCTCTGGTCTGCCTGAGTAGAGGGAGATGAGCAGTCCTGTCTCCTTCAGCTGGGCTGGCTGTCCTCAATCTCCAAGCTAGGTGTGCAGCAGTGCTGAGCTCAGACTGCACTTCCAGGCTGCAAAGTTCATTATGGCGCGTCTGGGGCTGCTCTGATTAGATTCCCTAAGCAGGCATGACGCAGCCCTGCAGCTGCGAGGTTCATTACTCCATCCCCACGCTGCTGGTGCGGCCAGTCCTGCTCGCTGCCTCTGATTGTTCAGGCTATGAGCTCCATTATTTTTTCTAGTGTCACGGAGTCCAGGAGTGCAGAGTGCGCTTCCAACTTGCTCTTCTCATGCTTAAGTGGTGGAACTGAGATGTTTGCAGCAATTTCAGGACAGGAAGAAGATTTCTCTTTGATTGCTTTTTAATCACAG
The DNA here is from genome assembly GCA_013400875.1 of Anhinga rufa. Lineage (NCBI taxonomy): Eukaryota > Metazoa > Chordata > Aves > Suliformes > Anhingidae > Anhinga > Anhinga rufa. Next base: position 5,353 of record VZTV01020614.1, read on the forward strand.
TAATAACAGTAATGGAGGCAGTGAGTGGAATTGATGGGAAAGAGCTGAGCTCTGTTCTCTGATAATTCCCATGTGGGGTAAACAAGGAGCATTTACTGGTTTCTCAAGTGAATTGGTAGTATCTTCGCTCTTCAGGAATGACTCTCGGCCATGTCTGGGAAAACAATAGCTGGTATCCAGTACCTGGGAGAAGAAATAGGCCAGGCATCCTTCGGAAAGCTCCCTGCCTTAGTGTATCTAGGGTAAATGTACAAACCTTGCCTGCCTCTGTTCTCATCCCCACAGATTCACACGTACAATTGCTCTTTTAAGTAGCTCTCAGGGATACCTCTATGTGTGTCTGGCCTTAAATCCACATCTTTAGCAACCACAAGGGATTTATTCTCTCCCTCAGAGACAAGAGAAGCCATGATATAGGCAAGAAATTTGAGCTGTACAGAACCAGAGGCCTATATCCCCGGAAAGGTTGAAGTGTGTGGAGGGTCCCAGTTTGTGCCCAGAATCAACCTTCTGGGGAGACTTGGGTCCAGGCTGGAGCGAAACAGTGCCTCATCTCAGCAGATGTCCTCACAGCTTGGTCTCTCCCAGGCTGATTTTGGCCTGCACATATGTGAGCAAGTGCTTTCCTCCAGTGGGAACTGGTGAGGTTTACCTCTGGCAGGAGAGAGGCACTGAAATCATGAACGACCGCAGGCTGAGGGGTTTGTAGAAATGCCCTTGCAGGGAAGGATTTGCATGGCACCAGTGTTTGGGAACTGACCTAGCTAGACATATCTACAGGGTAGTCTCAAGGTACTAAACTAGCAGTATATCCATCAGTCTGGCTTTGACCTTCAAGGATGTGGGAATTTTCTCTGAGCTGACATGACCCTGACTCAAAATATCCAGAAAGCAGTGGAAAAAAAAGGAGCTGGGAAAATGGTTTCTCCAAACCCCTTGCTCGTATAAAAATATTTTGAAGAGACTTAACCTCACTGAGACTCTTGCAAGCATACAAACACCAAAGACAGAGAAAGACCTCATTCCCAGGGTTTTTGGTCAGACATGGAGCTTTCTCCTTTATTTCTGCAGTATGTTGCACAGATGAAGGGCCTCATTTACATCAGCGCAGTCGTGTTCTGTCTGAGGAGGTGGAATTCCTCTTGCTTTGCTGATCAAGACAAACATGATAAAAACAGTTCATGCACAGTAGACCTCGAAGCCGCGCTGCTAGTTCCCTGGGACTGCGAGGTACAGCGGGGCTGGAGCTGTACCCCATCCCGCACTCTCCAGCGGGGCAAAGGACTGCAGTGAGACCAGTGGGGCTGGAAGGGGAGGCCTGGCATCCTCCCAGGCTAACAGGAATGGGGAGCAGCTCCATTCCTGTCACCAGAGTGTGCTGGTGTGAAAAGTTGTGTGTGCGAGGTCTAAGTGAGGCCCTTGAAGCGAGGAGAGAAAGGGGAGCAAACAGGCTGTACGGGCTGCAGAGGTGGGGCAGGGCAGACCCGGCAGGGAGGGGGCAGCGGGTGGAAGGGGACACTCGCTTCCTCAGGCAGGTCCTTTGTGTGCTAGGCAGTGCAGATCCCAGCTGACACCGCAGCGGGCCTTCTTTAGGGAAGGAAAGGGGTGCGGGGAGACATTTTAATATCTGAGTTTTGGAGGAGGAGGAGGGATCATGCCCACATTTTGGAGAATAGAAAGGAGGCAGTGGAAGCTTTTACTGGAACATAAGGGACCCAAGTTATTACTGGACGCCTGCTTGGAGGCAAAACAAACAGTGAGCTTGGGGGGGGGCTTATTTTATCCTTTCACACACATACTCAAACCCCTCAGTATATTTCCTAGCAGCTCTGTCTCAGTTTCCTTTACTTCACATCCTTCCCTACCATGCTATCTCTTTCCCCTCTGGTCATTAAGGAAAAAAAAAATAAAATTTAAGTGCAATTTCAAGTATTCTGGAGCAACCAACTTTTCAGCCTCAGAAGTTTCATCTGAGGTGTTGGATTAAAAAGCATTGAGTATCTTTGTACGGGGATTAGCAAGCAATAATTTTCAGGGAGTGATCGGTGTGACTTCTCTTAGCAAGGTGTTGCAAGCATATGGGAAGTAGGAAAGGTGGGGGAAGCCATTCCAAAAACTGCTTGAACAGAGCAAACCATGAAAAGTAGCTGTCAGATCCTGGTTCTCTGTTCTGCAGCTGCATATCACTGTTTGAGGGCTCTGATCCTGCAATGGGCCATCTGCTCCCATTGACTGGCCTGGGGAGGTTTTTGCATAGCATGGACCCAACCTCTCAGCATTGTCCAAGGGGAAGGAAAAGAATCTCAGTGAGACTGGAAAGATTAACCAGCCCTGGCTGGTTTGCAGGCCGGGTGCTGACGTGATTCATCTATCCAGGGGACAAATAAGAAACATTATCCCAAGCAAAAACCTATGGTACTAATTCCCATCGCAGAAAAAATACCTGAACCACAATATATAAATCAATTTTGGTTTAGGGGAATTAAAAAAACACAACAAACCAAAAAAGCACCCAACACCTATGGCATCTAATCAATCTTGTATTAGTAGGATGGATTTTCTTTTTATTTCTTAATTTAAAAAGGTGGCTGGAGGGATACTTTAATGGGATAGAAAGCCTCTCTGCCCTCCACCAGTAGCTGGCCTTGGGCTGTAGCAGCTCCAAATAGGTCCTGTTGGCTGGCTTTTTGGAAGCCAGCAGGAGCAGAGCTGAGCTGACGAAGGGCCCTGAGGAAGCGTGCTACCACTGGCATGGGCTGAGGGGAGTCTGCAGAGATCTCGGGGAGGTGGCAGTGCTGGACCTGATCCTAGTGAGAGGTGTGTGGCCCTGTCTGAGGCAGGGCTGGGTGACAGGGTATTGAGGCATGGGAAGAACTTTAGCCTGTCACTGCCCCCAGTGGCTGGGGTCTCTCCATTCCAGGAAGACCTTTGGGCCCCCCCAGCTTGGAACCTTTCACCAGGACTTAGTAGCTTTGGCCATATAAACACACTCAGGGTGAGGATGCAACTAGTATAGCAGAGAGTGTGTGGGGGTGCTACCCAAGCATGCATGCTTCCCAGGAGAAGCAGAGCAGCTCGCTCTGCAGAGGCAAAAGGAAGGGCATTGACAGAGAGGGAATAAGGAGGTGACAGCAGAGGGTGGGGTTACGTTGTTAGGGCCTGCAGAGCTTTCAAGGTGATTAGGTGATTTGGAAAAAGTCCTTGTTTCCTCTAGTAAAGGCTATTCCCTTCTGCACCTTCCCTCTCCCTGGCAGAGATTAGAGCAGTAAGGTTAATACAGTAGCAGGTACATCCATGAAAATCCGCAGCTGAGTCTTCACTCCAAGTGCTGCCAGCTCTTCCCTAAATCTTCAGGGATCAAGGTGCCTCGTTGGAAGTGGCTCCATTGCCTTTGTTGACGTAAAAGGGGCGGTAATGTGACTGCAATGGAGAATTTGGGGCATGTGAGTTTGACCTACCTTCTTTTTCTGACTGCCTATGCTTCACCCTCCTAGGTAGCCCAACCATATGTATCTTAACATACTCCTATCTTAACACCTTCAGTCTTTCCTCTTGCAGAGCAGCACCACCTCATTTCATTACTGGAGGTGCTGGAGTGATCAAATGGTGTTGCTTTTTGATTTACATACATGCTTTGCATGGACTTAATTCCTGAGCCAAACGAGTCAGTGTATCATGTAAAATCTCAGACTACGAGTCATGATTTGATGAGAGGTTTCAGGGAGAAGAGGAATGTCACCTTTATTCTTATGCGTCTGTCAGTATCTTTTAATTGCTCACTAACCTGAGAACTCATGGGAGTTTTCACACTTAAAGCCATACACGGTTATGCGAGTGATCAACTAAGTCACGTGGTATTTATTTGTGCTCTCTGGCTGGCAAGCCAAAACTCTTGTGCGTGGAAATTCTCACACAATGGTCTATTGTTTATTCACGCCTCCACATGTTGCATGGCCCCGTACTAAATACTGTAAACAGAAATATAAGTGGAGAGACAGGGGCAGAGCCTAAAGGAATTGCCATTTTCCTGTCTCTGTTTACTGCAGTCCCTAATCGCATCTCTTCTCACCAGGACCTACTCCTGGAATTTCACTCTTATCTGCACCATTACAAATAAGTAACACGTGGCAAAGTTGTCATGCAGCCTAGCGTTGGCTTGGAATAATTGCAAAACACAAAAGCCAATTTATTGACTGTGATAGCTGCTGCACTGTTCAAGGCAAAATCTTTAGCCTGAATAAGAATATACTTACACCAGTGAAGCAGTGACCAAGGCAATCAGGAACAACTGTGGTTTTGTAATGTCTGATCTGTCTTAGGTTCGATCCGCTGCCTAGGTCTCACTAGCAGAAGGTGGGAGAGATCCCACGGGAACATGCTGGTACATTTTTGTGCAGCGCACAATATCAGCATGGCAGGAGGCTGGAAGCATGGGCAGAGCAAATCCAACCCATCTTGCTGCTCAGTGCCGGCTCCCAATGCCTCCTGCTCAATGTTCCCTTTTGTTGAAATTCTTTTCATTCTATGGCTTTAATTTCCAGTATAATTAAGAGATGGAAGAAGGGAGCTTCATTTAAAATAACTCCCTGTGGGTTAAAAAGACATTCCTCCTTAAACAGTATGGCCTTTGTGAAAATTCATATTTACAGAGCTTTTAGAATGTGTATTACTTAAATACATATTTAAGACTATTTTAAAAGCTAGATTATTGGCCCAATAGACCATAAAAGCTCCTGCAGAGCTACTGCAGTCCAGAGCATGCATTTCTATTTTGGGACTTTTTAATGCTTATATTTATCAACTCAATTGTTAGGTTCAGGGCTATGTGGTGAATATAGGCTATAAAAATAAAATAGCTGCTACAAGCGTATGCATGAGAGAGAAAGGGAGACAGAGAAAGACTGGTGACTTTACATGGGAGAAGTTACTCCAGCTTTCTCTGTGAGGATTAAGGAAAGCATGGACTGTGTTCATGGAGCACAGCACACTGACTGACGTGCAGCTGGGTGCTTATGGCTAAGGCGGCCATACTCACATCCACCAGTGCCCAGTGCAAACTAAGACTTCACTTTCCTGACCAGACTTCCCCAGTATAACACCACCATTAGGGAGGATAGGTTGGTATCTAAAATCACTGGGAAGAGCCTCCATCTGAGCACACACATCATGAAGTAGATGATCTTTTAGAAAGGTGGTGATCAAACACAAGATAGAAGATTTTGCAAAACTTTGCTGTTCCTAGGAGATATGTTTTGCTGTAGCACTTTCAGACACTCAAGGCTGAATTTTCTGAAAGTGATACCATCTACCGAGGAACATCCCTTTTTCTGGCATTCATCTCCTTGAAAAATTTGCAGAGACATACAGCTGCAGTCACTTAGGCAGCCACTTTCTAACTGTTGTCCATTTCCTCCGTTTTCTTCCTTTGGTGTGGGAATGCTGTTGATTCTTGACCCTCTCCTTCCTACAAGTCTTATTTCCAGGGAACAGTAAATAATCTTTCCCAAATATATAATCAGAATTCAAAAAATAGATTTTATCTGCAGAGATGGGGGCAAAAACTTGAGGATCTTAATTCATATTATGCAAGATCTTAATGCATGGTGTTAATGGATGTTAAGAAAAATAGATGAACTTAGGCTATGCATTAACTGTTTGTTAACCTTGTATATTTAAGATTACAAGACCTAAAATATAGCTGTCCTCTGCCCCTTATTATGCAGTTACCTGTTTTGTGCTAACAGTGCGAAATGAGTGACTTACAGATGTTCTAGTGATTTATGATTGTAGTCTGACCCCTCACCTTTAATACTGCATCTGCCCACTGTAGGATATAATTAGCAAGATACTTTATATGGTTGTCTCTGGTGTCATTTACACAATCTGTGCTTTCTAGATGTCACAGACTACTAAGAATGTATGATATCCCTGCAGGGAGGAAAAGTACTACAGAGAGCAGCATGTGTGCTGGAGTACTTGTATAGCTTCTAGAAGCCTGGATCAAATTTTAGACCAGGGTGAACTCTTTTCAAAATGGCATTTTGAAGTATCTATTATTCCTACAACCCAGACCTGTGGAGCTGGGGGAAAGGTGGGCAGGGGGCAGGGGTAATCTGTATCCCTCTGTGGATGCAGTTAACCACAGAAAAAAATAATGGAAGCTGTTGACTTGAGGCTTTTACTTTCCCATCTCTAAACGACCCAAGCCCTACTCTCTGAAGTCTCAGGTATCCCTAGCACAGATAGTTCTTTTGCTGAAGCTGTGCACATGCTTTCACACCAAGGGTGTATTTCTTACCAATACAGACTGCTTAGAGGATTTCCATGTCTGTGGCGTCACCTTTGCAGACTGATGTCTCACTATTGAAGGATAAGCTGTGACAACATAAAACAGCCTGTTATAGATCAGTCCCTGCCACCATCCCCGTCTCCCCTTGTGAGCATCAAGATGAGTAGCAGGACTGGAAGTACCACATAATTAGTATTGCATTGCTTAACGCTGAAATGCAGCCATTTCTGGGGTAGGACAAAATAGCCATCAGACAAGATGCCTATTCCACCACCCAATCAGTTAGGAAAAGGGAGTAAAGAAGGTCCGTCTAATTAAAAAGTCTGAGGAATGCAGAGAGGTGGAATGCAATCAGTCCAATTAAATTTAGGCCAAGTCCTGAACTAAGCATTCTGACTCTTGCAAAGAACTCTATAGGCTATTTAATTAGTGCAAAGAGCCGAGGCCTGGGTTTCATGTCAGAAATTAATGACACTACCTCTGGCAGCGTGATAAGCCCTAACCCCCTTCTACCACACCAGCTCCATTCTGATTCAAAAATAATACCAATCCTCGTGAATCACAACCAGTTTCAGTGCTATCAGGCAATGACCCTTCCCCACTATCTCCCATTTGCAAATTAATCAGACCTGACTCTGTTTGGCAGGTGCTGATGCTCTTGGATTCCACCTCTGGTGCCCTTGAACTAATGGGTAGTGAAAAGAGGATTATGAGATGGTGAGTGGGGGATTCTGGTTCAGATGGAGGACAGGCAGCTACTGCATATTTTTTAAAAGGTTGTGCTCAGTGGCTATTATTCTTTCAGGACAATAGGTGTTTTAAAACACTGATGAAGTTAGAAGGGTAAATGGCCATGAACACATTTTCCTAGTATCTTTCTCTTCCTGGTCCCTACATCTCTAAAATAATCTGAAATTCTCATCTCTACCCATTGCAAACAAAATTTAAACCCCCTTCAACTATTCACTAGATATAACTTTCTAATACTTTTTAACACTCTTTAATAAACTCCTGTTGTCCTGGTTCAGCAGAGTAAGTTGCTTATGTGAACATGTGCATGTATCTAAAAGATTGACAGTCAGGGCAGGAGATATGGGCCAGGTGTAGGACTGCTCCAGGCCTTCTCTGGAGGAGCAAGAACAGGATTAAATGTCTTATCACCTGAAAAAGGGGCAGAAGGAAGGGGAAAAAACTAAATGCCTAGTACCGGTCTTAGTGAAGAGGCTCCCGTCAGACTGTTTGCTGAAGTCACCAGGCGGATTCTGTCCCACCGAGGAGAACTGAAAAGGCAGCTTAGTACCATTGCCTACTGGAAGACAGAAGAGGTTGCGTTATTCCATGGTGTTGTGTGCTGCAGTGGGGAAGACTAAGCATTTCAAAACACACCCTGTAAAACTACCTTCAGCCAGTTTGGGGAGAAACAGGAACTAATAGCTTTGTCCCTTTTCTTTTAGTAAGAAAAGGCGGATGATAGCAGTCAGTTGTGGGGTCCCATTGTACAGAGTGTGCATGTGTGAAGAGATCTCAATGGTCCAGGGAAAAGCCTTTCTCTTGAGAGACCCAGGGTGCAGGTGTGACTGAAGAGCAGCAGCTTCCTCACAGGTAAACTGCATCTCCAGAGACTGGAGTAATGAGGCAAAGCTACATAACTGCCAAAGCTCCCTTGCCTCCAAAGCAGTTGAGGCTTTATTCAAAGCCCATTGAAATTAAAGCAGGGCTTCCCCTCCTGGCCAATTTGGGGTCAGGCCTTGGCTGCCAGAACGAATCTGAGAGCAGAGACAAAGAGAGGGAGACAGCCCTGCCTGTGGCATGAAAAGCAGGAACGACTTAGGTGTGGCTGTGAGTCACCAGAGCTCCCCCAGGTAGAGTGGCCGTGGATGCTTGTAGGCTGCCTCTGAATGAAAGGAAAGGCAGGACCCTCTGAGCATGAACAAAGCAAAGAAAGAAAATATAGGAAGGTGGGGATCTGGGAAGAAAAGGCATGGCTCGCTGCTGCTGGTACTCAGTACACTAGCTCAAAGCACCCCCTCCCCATTGTGCTGGATGCTGTACAGACAGTGAACGTTGGGCAGGCTCTGTCTTTGAGAACTTATGAGCTAAGTAAAAGGTGTGTATACAATGGAGAAGAGCAGCCTTGTGCCTCTGAGACTGGCTGAGGGTATTTGGAGTCCTCTCCTTGTTCTACCAAAACCTCCACAGATTGCCTTGGAAGATGTTGGCACTCCCATCAATTGCAGTTGGTTAGGTATCTCAGGATCTTTACAAATTGGAACCTATGTTTTCCATCTTCTTCTTTCACTGTCTGAATGATGAGGACCAGGGATGCCTTTCCCTCCTCTATAGATAGTGCCTAGAGCAGTGAGACCCTGCTTTTGGGTGTATGCAGGCAGTGCTGATAACCCAGCTAAGAGATGGTTCTGTGAGGCAGTGATTGACAGATGACAGGACAGCTGAGAGGGGAAGCAGAAAAGGTTGGTTAGCCAGCTAGAAAGCTGTGGCACGGGGGTTAGATCCTTTCAAACTGAAGTCGGAATTACCCGTACCAAGTGTTTCCTCAGTTGCTTGGAAGGAGGAAAATTCCCATGATCGTGGGTTGAAACTGGCTGTAAAACAAGAGCATCCAGTTCAGCAGTTGGCTCCTGATGAGCTGGCTCAAAGGCCTGTGCCTGGCATTGCTCTACGAAACAGTCCCCACCAATCTGAAAGCAGCCCCAAACCAGAAATCTGGGTCCAGGGAGTAGAGGAGAGCCTGGTCTTTTTTCTCTGGGTTCTAGGGAAGGGTGAATAGACTTCTCATTTAGAGAACAAAGCGCTCTCACTGCCACAGAGCTGTCTTTAGGTGCATTAAATTGCCAACTCAGGTTTGTCTATTCAACATGACTATTCTGCAGAGAGACCTGCAGGCAGAGGCTTGGATTTGGAGCTCAAGAGACACAAGTAGAGGAACATTTCTTGCTCAAGCACACGTTGCCTCAGCCACTGTGACAGGCATGTGCTCCGGGGTTTCACTAGGACATCATGCTGTGATGCAGACTGGTGCTGTTGTACCCTGTTTGTGAGACATTGGACTCCCAGAAGAGTGAAAAAGAGATGAATACTTTGAGCTGTTATGCTGCCATCCTGTGGACTGCTTTTCTATTTAAGCAGCGTTTCTATTTAAGGAGTTCTCTCTCCCTCTCTGTGTGCTGAGTCCCTTCTACTGCTCATTCAAAAAATTCCAAAAGCACAAGATGATCTTTCCAACCTTGTCCTGGCTTTGGCCAAACTGTTTGCAACATCAGGAGAAGAAGCTCAGTGGAAGAGGACAGAAAGGAGTGTTGAGCAGTTGAATAGATTGTTCCTCTATCTTTTAGGCAGCATTTGAAACTTTTTATGTCTCCCCTCTGCCTCATTATGTCATCCCTGCAGGCAGATGCTCTGTGATACTGTCTTTAAGAACAAGAGCAGTGGAAGTCTCCTTGAATTTAAGCAGGGCTTAAAAACCTATAGGTTCAGCTCAAATCCAAGCAGTTTCTAAGTATGGGCCGCTGCAATTAGCACGGAGCACTGCTTGGGTAGCGTTCCTCAATGCAGCAAACAGACTTGCCACTTGCCACTAGACAGAATTTACAGTGATCCAACCTAGCAAGAAAAAGGGTGTGTTACAAAACTGTCATGCGATGTTCAAGGATTCTGTGCATATTATGCAATGCAAAGAGTGGTCCTCTTTTTTTTTTTTTTTCTTTCTCCCATTTTATGGAATTCCTTAGAAAAGATGCAATCGGAGGCAGTGCTGGACTTCTGCATGACACATTGAGCACAGAAGGCTCTAGAGAGTTAAATGATTATGGGTATATTGCATTATTCATCGGATATCCTTTGCTAGCCAGCATGCAAGCTAAGTGGGTCATGTCTCCTGTTTTGCCTGCTGATTCATTCTGTTCCCAAAGTCCCCATCAGTGTGGTTTCAGCAGCTGGTTCCTTTCTATCGAAGTGTTCCCATAAGGGATCATACTTGAGCCCTCACCCTGGCGGAGAATCCAGTGCTGTTCAATCCCCATTTCAGTAGAGACTGTGTGTGCAATCATGTGCTTAGGTGGCAGAATGGCATTGTCTGCTGTGCTCCTCCCATCACCCACCCCTCCCCGCCACCTCCTCAAATGCATGTTGGGCCATTTCCACCTGAACCTGAAGCCCCATATTTTGGGTAGAAATGGGTTCAGCCCATGCAATTTTAGAACTAACTTTCCACCATTCCTTAAGGTTGAAAACGGTTTTGGATGCAGGGCAGCTCCACTTAGCAGAACATGTGTTTCCCTGACAGCACAGGGCCTATAAGGCCCTGAAGCAGCTGGGGCAGAACAGCAGCTGTAACCATCCAGGCGGTGTTTGGAGACAGGTTCTGTGCAAAACGAACCTACCACTGGCAAAATCCCTCTACAGCCTCTGATGAAGAGGCTGCCCTCTAACTTTGGGGGGCCTGCAGGAAACAGTCTTCCTAAAGGCTTGCTGATACTGAATTGGGGGGGGGAAATGTTGCATCTGCCCTGGTATCTGCTCCGAATGGTGTCCTCACCCCCGTGGCGCCAGGCAGGGCTGCCAGGCGTGGGCTGATAACAGAGGAGAAGGGCAAAGTGGAGATCCAGACAAAGGGCTCAGTGTTGGGATCTGGGTTATCCCCATAAAACCCTAACAGCAAAGCAGGCAGTTCCACACTTCACATACGGCTTCAGAGGAGTGCCACTGCTAATTGCTGGTGTATCCCTTCGCCCTGCCCACTATCTGGCTTTGCAGAACAGCAGCTGTAAACACCTGGCAAAACCAGGGAGGGCCTTGCTCTCTAGGGACCAGAGGAAATTTGGTTGCTTATTTTGTGCTACCCTTTCTGTTCCTTTGTTTCCACAGGCATTGCTTTGCCTAGGCTTTTAGCACTCTCTGCTTCTCACTCTAGAGGTCCTGACATTAATTTAGAAATAGACAACTGCCATTTTACAACTGAATGTGCTGAAAACAGTCATTCACTCCAAAGACTTATCCTGTAGTGTTCATGTACCAATTGGGACATAAGCAAATCACCAGGGCTCTTGCTGTCAGTGTCAGAGCTCGTAAAAGAACCTCAGACTCCTGCTTTTGTAGGACACATTCATCACTTCTTCGATCCTTTCCCTGTAGGGAAAAAGTATGTTTTCTGGTGAAAGTAAAATCCTAATGCAGAGCAAGCCTAGTGTAGCTTTCACACTTGATACCACAGTGGGGTAAGCTTCTGGTAGAGAATAACACTTACTTTGACCCAGTAACACATGTTAAAACTCCCCTATCTTCACAAACTGCACACTTTCAAGAGTTCAGCTGCTCCAGCTCCCCTCCATGGAGTTGAGAACCTTTGCTGCCTTGTTTGAGATGAAAAGGCAAAAACTTCTCAAAGCTCTGTAGGCTGGAGAGAAGACCTGGCATAAACAAATGCAGAGGGACTTATCTTGTCCAGGGAACAGCAGAAAATAGGAAAAGCAAATTTTGGGTCAAATTATTAATGAAGTTCCTTTCCTATGCTGTGTTTGGAGGAAACCTGACCACCATTAGGGTGCCGTACCTTTGGGAGACAGGAACATGGAAAATCTCTTCAAGTTGTCGGGCTGGTTCCACTCATAGTTGTTCATCATGTACCGGTGGTCACCTGGAGAAGCAGAGCACAACATGAGCTGGAAGAGGCAGTTTAGTGGCCTTGAGAGGGATGGGAGGAGGGGAAAGGGGATAACAGACTGGAATTTCTTCCTCAAGTGCTGCAGGAGAGATGTTTCTGCCCTTTGAAAACAAGTTCCTCTATTTTTGTAATTCCTCTGCAGGACTCTTTGGCTTGGGAGGTAAAGCAGTGCTGTAGTTGCCCAGAGGTTCAGCCTGGGATAAAAGAGAAAGCTCCCTTAGATGCGTAGCACAGCTGAAGCATTTGGCCATTCAGTAGATATGCTATCTCCTGAAAATCCATAGGGAGACTTGTGAGGGTTCAGGCATTTTCCTACCAAAATATTGCTATGTGGCTAAAAATGTATCCCACTTCAAAAGCAGTGGTTTGGGTTTGGCTTTTTTTTGTGTGTTTTACCAGTGCACAGAGCTGGCTTTCAACCAGCAGATCTTGAACTGCAAGTATTACAAAGCTCAAGAAAGTCAGTGTTGGGAGGGCTCAGTGTGCTGGTTTGTTCAATTTGTAAAGAAAGATGCTAAACCTGAGTTGCAAACAGCTCTATCTTCCTGGGGTCTTGGACAAAGGCGTTTGGTTCAGGCTTCATGCAAAGTGGATGAAACCTACTCTTTATGCACCCTGGGTTTGGTCTTTCAACACTGATCCACAGGAAATGGTGCTCTATCAGTACAGTTGCTCATAAAAACACTTTCTTTTAAGGCCTCAAGTGTTATATAAACCTATTGTTCTCTGCAAGGGGGTAAATTTGGTTCCCCTATTTAAATGGTTCCATTCTTTGATTCTTAAGTCACTGAACAAACTTTTATGTTATTTCTCCAATTTATTTCTGTGCTATTTAAAATCCCTGGATGCTCTCTGATTATTTGCCTCCTTGCCACACTACTAAGTAGGTACCTGTTATGACAACTGAAAGAAAGTGGATTCCCTTTGGAGTCTGCTATTAAGCAGGTTTCATTCCATTAATATAATATTTCTTCCTGGGAAGTTTTTTACACTAGAAGATCAAGCCAGCTGAAAATGAATTTGTTGCAATGACTCAGGGGGAGTCTGAGTTAATTAAATCCATTAAGCAATTGTGGAGTTATTTCCTTGCAGTCACTGGATGCAGAGTGCTGTCCTCTTTCAAACATAACTGTGGTTTGAGACTCACCTTAAATAACATTTCCCAGCTGAGTGGATACCACTGTTGTTCTCATTAGGCAGACCCCAAGCTGTGTCCATTAAATACCTGGTAAAGTTTCTGAAAGTGCCCAGGTTTCTGGCAGTAGTTAATTGTTGCTCTGCTCAGAAATGTTTTGGCACTTGGATCCCATGGAT
>VZTV01020621.1:0-12208 GCA_013400875.1 Anhinga rufa
GTCTTCCACCTTGCTGCATTCCTCATCCCACTGCCTCTTGGACTACAGATACCACTGTCACTGCAGATGAAATTTTCAGGGAAAGAAAGGAAAGACTCATAAAAAAAAGCTGTTGTCTTTTTCACTGCAGTCCAAGAAGCAAACTAGCAACTTAATGGCCAAAGCAATATCTGCTTTTGTGTGAGTTAATTCTGTTTTGGGAGAAGATTGCCTTTCCCTTGAATGTTATGTGCAGTTCTTGCCTTTCTGGTCTAAAAAAGGATGCCACCAAACTGAAAAAAGGTTCATAGATGGATCAGAAAGGATGAACGAAGGTGTGGAACAGCTTCTGTGTATGTAATGAATGAGCAAGCTACAGCTCCTCAGCCTGGAAAAGAGATACTGCAAGGGGAGAAGAAAGAGGTATCTGAAATCACAGTGAATTGACTGCGAGCTGATCTGTTCCATCTAGTCACTCACTATGTTTATTGGGGTCTTTAGCTAGGTACCCCTATCAGCAGAAGCTGAAAGTACATCAGCAGTGGTAATTCTTACTGCCAAATGGTGAATCACTTTTTGCAGTGATTTTTGCAGGAACATCACAGGAACAGTTTTCCCTAAGATAACATTGCTTGACACAGAGACAGAGAATAGAGCAGAGGAAATTATTACAGATAAAAGAAACTCATGGTTTCTAGTTCTGGAGTTGGGAAATTATGTTTCTGTTCATGTTCACCTCTAGCAATTGCTTGTGGCCCACAAGATTTGGAACATTTTGTGTAACACTGGTATTATACAAATTTCAGCCAGCACTCAGATAAAAAGAGTTGGTGCATATGGTCATGTACCCAGACATTCCAGTCAAGAGACAAAGAGACCTTAAAAACACCCTCTAAAAAAACAGCCTTTTCAAAAAACAGCCTCCAGCTATCAGGATAGTTACCTTCCATCAAGTTTATTAACTATGAGTTAAGTGCAAAGAGTGGCATGGGTCCATGTCTATATCTTTACTGCTCCACTGCTGTGACTCGCCTGACCTCCATGCCTTCCTTTAAGATAGCTGAGACTAGGTATTGGTTTTGCTGCCTGCAGAAATATATACTATTTTTAGCTTTTCACGTTGAGATCATAGTGAGATCTGTTCTCGTCCTGGTTGCGTTTGACGGGTAATTGCTACTGAGAATCAATGTTGTCCACTGTGAAACAAAGCAATAGCTCTTTCACACTTCACAGTCCAGCCAGCACTGTTATTGACAGCTTTGCAGTCAGGCCTAATCTAAATGATCTTGAGATAGCCACCACTTTCAGGATTTAAGCACTTCTGTGGTGGAAAGCATGGGGGCATTGCCTGTGATTGCCCCATATGGCTGTACTTGCTTTTGTACACAACTTTCAATCTCCAAAGTAGTCATGGCAGAACTTCCCTCTAACGTGACACTGAAACAGTTACATCCAAATTTGAAAGGGAGCCTCCCATGTGTGCTGCTTCATTTTCCTTCATTTTCACCATTGCCCAAATTATACCTCAGAGAGTACTGTCTTCTCCCCAGTGGGCTCCCTGACTTGAAGCCCTGTCCTCAGCTGTTCCCTAGCCCCTCTCAAAACTCCTGAGTAAATTGTCTTCCAACTACAAAACTGCAAAGTGGGTCAGAAGGAAATCTGACACTGTTATGGTGAAGAGTAAAACCCTTATTGCACATTCCCTTACTTGACTCACTTGTTTCTACTCCAGTTTCCACAGTCTCTACACCACTGCTGTGCTTACACTGGCCAGCTCACTCTGTCCTTTTTTCCTGGACACATTCATGACTTTTGAAACTTAGTTATATCCTCCCTCTACTTTCATAAACCTTTCCCTCCACTTTCTCCTCTTACTTCTTCTATCTGTTCATTTTGTAGGTCATCTTCTCTTGCCCTCACCATATGAGAATCCATTATCTATTGAGAGAATAGATAATTCTTCTTCCTCTATACCTTATCTCCACTTGATCTTTTCCTGGTCCTTTCCCACTGTCATATTTCATAAATAGTTTACAGAGCCCATACCAACATCTGACTGATCTGTCTTCTTACAGTGTGAAATCTCAGGTTGACACTGATGTCTTCTCCCAAGAGACATTGTAAGAGCTTAAGTCTAACAGCCATATTAAAAATCATTATTTTCCCATCCAAGTTGCCTTCACCATCCAACATCTTCTGTCACACCACTAGTTACATATCAAAAGCCCTCATCACTCAAGCCCGTACATCTTGGACATCCCCAGCATGACATATACATACCATATCAGCAGAAGTTTGCATCTCCTTGATCAGTGCCAGTCTCTTCTTACTGTCTGTACAGCCTAACTTCTCTGAAGTATCAATACCTCTGAAGAGGTTTCATGGCATTATCAGACAAAAATATGTGATTAAGATTAAATCATGCCAAAGCTATGATTAGGAGACTTCTTGTTCCAACAAAGTTTAAATTTTGCATTTCACCTAAATTGTGGCAAAATACATGAATCTTGTGTCAAAATTTCTGTTCAAAGCTGAGACACACTTGGTAGTATACAGTAGGAGAGAAAGGTCAGCTCCTGTCTCTAGAACAGGAACACTTCTGTGATCTTCAACAGTTGCATAGCAAGGTGTGTAGGAGAGATGGCTGCCTACAACTTCTTTTCCCAGTTTGTCTAGCTCTGCACAGATCAGGACACTGAAACAATGGGGCACAGAAACCACACTATGAATAGATTCAGAGGCTACTTTAAAACAACAATGTAGATAGTCTAAACATCCTGAAAATCTTGGTAGGGTTGTTCCAGCCACAGTGGAATACACAGTGTCTTCTGGGTCATACTAATGGACCCTGGGAGGAAGCTCCCAAACCTCCTTCTTCTCATATCACAGGCAGAGAAAAGACAAGACAAAAAGACACCAGTCTCTGCAACACACACACACACCTTACAATGTCATAATCATGAGAAGGAGCTCAGATGGACTCTCTTCACCCAAAGCTGCAAAATTTGTAACTTGATCTTCTAAACCAGATCTCTGGCATGTTCTGAGAAAGAAGAACCTTTTGCCTCTGTTGCCACAGAACAGGATCACTTCCAAATATAGCAATGATCTTGTCTCAGGCAAAATCAGAAATTCAGCTACTAGAGCTATCATAAGGCTAAATGAGGCTACAGCTACCAGGCAGCAAATATTGCTAGCCCTTTCTCATACTGCATGACCAGCACATGACAACCTGTCACCACTGCTTCTGTCCAGTGCCACTGTTGATGGGTAGGACAGGGTAGAGAGCCCAGACCTGAGTTAGGAGTAGGCCTCTTTCCTCATGCCCTGCAACATAAGGAAAAATGAGAGGCAAGAAAGGCAGACAAGAAGAAGCTACTCCCAAGCTGAAGGTAAAGAGATGGCAGTGTCTCCATTTAGACACAAGTGGAGGGCTGCAAACCCTGGCAGTTATTCAGTATAAGGATCAGCTGGTGTTCCCCCCACCTCCCCAGTTTTACTTGACAGAGTAATGTTTACTTAACAACCAACATATGGGCTCCAAATGTACTCAGACCTTCATTCCCAGCTGTGGGTCCTGCCACCAGGAAGAAGAGCTGCAAGACCTTGGCAGCTTCAGTGGTCTAGAGCAGGAGCCACTTGACCATCAGCAGGAACCTGGTCTGGGACAGGAGAGTTGCCTGGGGGGAATGACCCATTCTGATGTGATCGCAGGGGAAATGCACTCAAAGTGTGCCAGTGCCTGTCTATCACTCTGGAGAAACACCACTGCTTCCCTTTTCCTAGGATTGGTTTTTTACCCCTAGCAAGTGGCTGATAGAAAAGAGGTGTGTGTAAGCAGCAGAGTGTGAGGAATTTAAGTGAAAATACTGAGTAATGAAAGGCTTCTCTAAATCACCCTAGGAGAGCAGTCAAAGCATGTACTACAGTAACCATACACCAGAGTGTGGAAAAGATATCACTGTATCATAACAGCTCATAACTTGGGCTGACTGCCTTCACTGACAGCAAAGAGCATCCCCATTAGTTTCAGTCTGTGAGTGCTTTAATCAAGTCCATCCATCAGCAGAGGTGCATGTGGTCCTGCTCCTGTGAGGACCAGTAGGTCATCAAGACTGCTGCTAGGTTAGTTGCATGATTAGGCAAAAAATGACAAAGTTTCCTGGTTAATTGGGTAAAAAGGTTGACTTGATAATTTGGTAATTTTTTTTTCTCTATTTGCATTTAACTTTTTTTTTTTTTTTTTAGTTATGTCATCACATAAACCAGCACCTTAGTGCTTGTTACTTCAGACCTCAAGATACCAGAATTGCAATGGTCTAAGGGCAGAGCCATAACTCATCTAATGGCAGGCCACAGAGGCTGCCTCTATGGCCCTCATAAATTCTTGGAGAGACAAACTCTGCATTCTCTTCTCCTTTTTATGATGGTCCAAAATGAGTAACACATGGGTCTGTCTCTCTTCTAGATCAGAAAAGATTATCAGAATAAAGAAAGTGATAGATACTCCACCCTTCTCTCCTTTGCAGAAGCCACCTACTTTGAATATTCCACATCACCCACTTCTTCAGTTTCCTGCAAAAAGAATTTGCTTATTTAAAGGAGGAATACAAATATCCTCACAGGTCCTGTTTGTGACATTCCTTATCAGAGATAGAAGGTAGATACATATGTAAATGATAGGACCAGACCTCTAAGTAGAAGCTTTCTCAGACTGCTTTGACCTTGATTTATTGCTGAACTCACACTGTATCATTTGCAGATCCACAATAGAACCATCCCTGTAAGAAACCAGAGCTGCAGTTCAAATCTTCCAGTACAAATGAACAGTTTTCCTGCATACAAGCCTGTGAACTGAGAGCCAAAGCTGAGTCCACTGAAGAGAACTGAAACTACAGCAAAGATCAATCTGAAGCCAAAAGGCTAGACTTGAAAGCCCTCCTATTAAAGTTTGACCATGCACGCTTCTATCAGCTAATTACATAAATAAAAAATAAATGAAACATGAAAACATAGCTAGGCTTTTCCAGCAGAAGATCTCAAGGCAGGCTCTCTAAATATTTCAACTGCAAGTTCTCTAAGGAGAGAGATGTGTTCATTGAGCAACAGAGAGAACACTGTTAAGTGCTTGAAAAATGGTAATTGTAGGTAATGTGACAATGCCCCTTTAACATGTTCAATAACTAATTGCAGAGTCACTGCAGATGAGTGGAAAAGAGAGGCCCCCTTGGAAGCCTTTTCTTTAATGTAATCACCTCTGTAGGCCAAGGTTAATGTATCCACAGCTCCCCTGGGAAGCATCATGGACAGAGCGGTCACGGTTTGGGTAGCAGTCATCCTCTGTTTCCTGTTAGGTCCCCTCTTTCCCAAGGGAATGGTGAAGGCAGGAGACTGGCACCCACCTCCTCCAGGATCCTTCCAGACCCCGTGGTGAAAAATCCTGCAATTCCTGGGTGACCTGGAGCAAATCAGTAGTGGGAGGGGGCGAGGGGTTCATGATATGTATTCACATTCAGCTCTTCCTGGTGTGAACTGGGGAAAAAATATTATTTCCTTTCCAGATGGGAGTGCTGGAAGGGTAAATCTGTAATGATTTATGGTATATTTGTATGTGCTTATAGCAGGAGCCCTAACATGGTACAAAGAAAGAGGCAATCATCTGCTCATTGAGGAATGGGCAGCCCTCAGAAACTGAAAGAGGATGAAGGGCAGTTTTCATGTGAGAAGATAACATAGTTAAATCTTGAGTTGTCATTGTAGATTTTAAAATGTGAAGTATTTCCTTGTAAAAGCTAAACCACATCAATGAGAGGTGACAGGGCTGGTGAGCCCAGGCCAAGGCTGTGCTGTGCAAACCACCCCAGGGACTCTCTGCCAGAATGGGGCAGGGAAGCCTTCAGCCTCCCACTCTTCTTCCCCTACCTGCTGCAGCTCTGCCAGGGCTTCTCCAGCCTCCCCTGCGGCAAACCTGCTAGTCAAGTCACTTGCCCTGTTGTCCCCAGCTCTGCTGCAGCACCTCTGTCCGACCTGACTAGGTGGCAGGCCCTGCTGGTCCAGTCCGGACCCCAGGCCCCCAGGCCAGACCATGTTCCCCAGTCTGGCTGTCTGCGACCCACCAGGTTTTGCTGATGTGCTCACAACAGACAATGAGCAAAACAAACTTGCTGGCTGTCCTGCTGTGTACAGGAACCCACACTGCATTGGTTATGGTGGTCTAAGCTGTCAAAGATCAATGGTTTATCCTTTGGAGGCAAATGTTCTCTTTGGCAAAAGACTCCAGGAGCAACAAGCAGATTCTTTGTTACTTAATAGTTTAAAGTTTAATATCAGGCAATCTTTCCAATGTTAATATTTAGTCACTACTGTCTGCCCAGATAGCAGCTCTCTTAAAACAAGACAGGACCTGCGAGGGCTATGCTTTAACTTTTCCTAAAGTACTTTTCTGTGGATCCAGATAAAGTCAGAAGCAGCAGGGGAAGGTGTCCAAATTCACCTGCCCAGGAGGCATGAGAAGAGCTACAAATTATCCTCCCAGAAGAGGAAGCAAAGCCATACACTAACCTGGTAAATGGGTGCAATTCGTGGTGAGGCTCACATTGTGCAGGGAACTGACACTGATTAAAACACAGTAAGACTGAAACAGTCTTCTCAAGGCTCCCATGGAAATATTAAAAAATCCTGCAGAGAGGATGGTTGGGATCCAGTAAATGAATAACAACCAAAAGTATTGAGATAGGCAGTACAGACAGCCTTTCTGATGAGGTACAAAGGAAAAAAAAAAAGTCAGTGAAGTGCGGCTAGCTGATGGGATGGTGGTGTATAGGACCATATTTGTTCCAGGGTGAGAGACAATGACTAGGATTACCAATGGGCCAATTATCAGGCAGATCTGTGTATCAGAAAGGCAGAGACAAGACATGGTGCTTTTCACTTACAGCACACACGGTCAGCTTCCATGCACTAATCTGAGAAGCAGACATGAGGTGATGTTTCGATTCCCTTCATTAAAATGCCAAACAAGCATTCATGAAGGTAAATTTCATGGCACAGTTAATGTGACCAAAAGCTACCCATTGGTAAGAGAAGACCCTTTCTCACAAAAAATGAAACCAAGCAGGGGAGCTGGCTGGCATTGCACAATCTGTCACATGGAGACACAGACAGGAGCCCTCCCCAGTGCTATACGTGTGCAGCTGGGGCAGCACTGTGTGATGGCATGTCTCCCATCAGAGGGCAGAGAGACCAAAGATAACCCCAGGCACCACTCCAACAGCTCGCACCTTACCCCATCACATGGATTCCTTTGCAATCAGCATAACATTGTTCGGCAGGCTGGAAACATCATGTAAAACCTTTGATCCATCCATTCTTTACCTAAGGGCAGCAGACAAATCAGATGGCTTCTCCTGATAAAAGAAAGGAATTTGTTCGTTTTTTCAAGACAATCAGAAGTTCATTACTAGAGTTGTCCAAATTAATGTTCCAGTTTCATCACCTCCATTCTCTTCCCTCAGCCCAAATAATCAGTGGATCATACTTCATTACAAATCCTAGTTTAATCGCTAAATTATGTTTCTCTAAATTTGGTCTTATTTTGAAATGAAAATCAATTTATATTTATTTTAGAAATTACAATGTTTTGAATTTTCAAATTTGTTTCTTTACTAGGGTGTTGTGGTTTTTTTTGCTAACTGCATATTTTTCTTTTGTAAAGAACAATACACCACATCCTCATTGTCCCTCTTCTGATGAGAGACTGAAGATCAAAGTTTCTAGGTTTGTGTCTTTGAATAGAAAAGAGTCTAATCAATAGCAAGCCAATATTCATCATTTAGGTTTGAGTTCTCTCACAGAAACACTGCCAGGGCTAGGACTATGGCTCAAGCTAGTCAATAATATCATGGAGGATGTGTAAGTGCTCTGCTGAGGAATCTGCAAACCATAGAGATTCATTGCTACATATGGTGTTAGCAAGGACATGGGAATCCCTTAGGAGCCCCTCAGAAACTGGAAGCACAAGAGAAAGCAGAATAGGAATCATGTTGAGCAACCAAAGGCCTTCTCTTAGAGGTACAATCCAAAGAAGTGTGGAGAGGGACGTGAAGGACAAGTAAATCTATTGATTCAACAAATATGCTCTCAGGTGTGGGAAAACAGCTTCTAATTGCACTTTGCCTTATCTAGAACTGTCTTTTATGACACGACAGTCTTCTATACAGGGACTTGAAGTCTATGCTTGTTACCTATGAAACCTTCAGAAGCTGCCAGCTATTCAATAATTTTATCAACCAGCAAAGTGCAGTAGTGGCTGACATGACTTCAACTGAAATTATCCACTCCTAATCACTGCATTACCAAAAAGGTATGGGCAATTTGGAAGGAATTAAAATGTAATTGTAGAACCAAGAAGAGTTGAATTATAATAAAGACTAAAGGGCTGAAACCTCTTGTGTGAGAACTGATTTATATCTGAAAAGTATCTGATAATAAACACACCGCAGAAAAGGAAGTGAACTCTGTGTGATAGAGTGTTACAACACCTGGAATTACTGAGAGGGAGACTAGAAAGCAGTGAGTGGAAGCAGTGCATGGGAGCAGACTTCCTGGCCAGAGGACTGGGGTTCAGAATGAATGAGCACAAGAGCTCAGCTGAAACCAGAATTCCTCTTACAAATAAAAGTGAGCCAAAATATTGAAATGCCCAATAAAACAGATATTCATGAGAAAAATATATTGAGCAGTTCTGTCTAAAATAATATATTCCTGGTTCAGATTCGTCATTAACCCCAGAGTGTAAATATAATTGTGTGGTATTTATTTATGTGATGCCAATCCCCAGCAATTTCAGTTATTTGTTGTGGTCCATACAATTGCTTCAATGGTTGTTTTTTGTAAAGCCAGATGATTTTAAACCTTTAAGATTTGTTAGCATCTAACCATGAATTGGATATGGTAGCTACCACATAAGTTCCATAAGCTGTTCAACATAAATGTGTCTATTTTCTTATTTCCTGCAGTTATTTTTTCCCTGCATTTTAGTACACAGCAATTAGTAGCTAGTAGTTACAGAGGTTAGCAGTTAGCCATATAGACACTTTATTTCTTTTTGGTAACTAACTCTTGATGGTTTACATTATTTTGGGAGCTGCTTACAATAAAACACTCCAAAGAGAATAATAATTGTATAACACATATGATTACATGACACAACTGAGCAAAATCTGAGAGATATCTACAGAAGTGTTGTAACTTTTATACATCTGCTGTTTTTATTTTGGCTATGTATACTTTACAGTGAATTCCCATACCCAACAGAAGAGAAAATACATTTTTTTTCATTGGTATGTCTGTAAAGACTTTTCTTGGTTATGCATACAGGTCTCTGCAAATCAGCATGTGTCCTCAGGCATAACTCCAAGTTTTGTAGTGGTCTTTCAGGAGCAGTGTTCTTTTTGCTGACAGACTTCTTGCAGACTGTCCGAGTAATTCTTGACATTTTCTTGTTGGTTTTGGACACCTGCCAATCATTGTTCACATCTGCAAAATCTGTGTGGTCCCTACTGTCCACCAGAAACTGGGATATACAGACAGAACTCGAGTCTGACAAAATTTCCCACATGCTTTTCTTCTATACGTGCAAAGACAGCTTCTCTTTACTAAGCCCTAGTTTGGTTCCTGAAGGTTCAGAACAATTTCTGTGGCACTTTTCTGCTAAAGGTACCAGCTTTACTGCATCTGGTAAAACCATGTCCTATTTTTGCAATATCTCAAAAAATTAGTTAATTTGTTTGATTAGTGAAAACACGACTGCTGCCAATTCCTCCCCCATGAATTAGGGGGGAAATTAAACTTGGGATAACAACCGAATATTGTATCTAAATATCAGACACAAACCAAAGCTGATAGGATCTTCAGGACAGGCAGCAGGCATGAGTGTCAGCACTCCCCCTTGCTCTGTTGTGCGTATTTCACCAGCTGTTTACAGCCACAGTCTTCCCCAGCATCACTAGTGTTAGCATATGGAAAAGGTGGCATGCAGCAATCTGTCTGATGAACTGCTTAGTGACATGTCAGCATATTAGCACATCCAGCACAAAATGTACAGCATCCTTTTTGCCAGCCCAGTTCCCTCACTCTTTCCTAAGCACGAGCATTTAATCAGTCACTCAGGAGGCTGTAGTATTTTCCCAATAACATGCTACAAAGATGCTAAGGTTACCAATCTTCCTAATTTGCTTTTTAACTTTGTTTTATTCCCTCACTATCTCTGATTCCTCCTTTTGCTCCTGGACTGGTTTTCCCTGAGAGTGGCTTGATCTTTCCTTTTTTCCCCTGTAAACTCTAATGGAAGCAGATTATATGCAAGCCCTGTTCTGCAGTGTCTTTTTGGTATGGTTTTGGCATACCAAGGCATCTGGCATCATGGACATTTGTTTTGCCCTTGTATTGAGTGAGAAACCTGGAGAACCATCTAGGACTACAGACTAGAGCTGCACAACTTTGCTTCAGCACAAGGAAGATTTTAATCCCTATGAAACACAAATGTGAAGAAAGGCACCTAGCATTGCTTAGTGCAAATATTTATGCACACAGAGGACACACAAACTGCCTGTTTAGCATTAGCATGCTCGCAATGCCTGCTTGATCTTTGTTCTTTCATGGTCACAAGGACCATGAGCTACCCTGCTTTTTACTATCTGGTGCCTAAGGCATACCTTACTTCAACCAGAGTGCAGGGACACAAAAGGAAAAGTAGTGTTCCCCTATGCTGCCTCCCTGTGGGGTAATGAAAGTTTATCCCTGGATTTTGTCAGTCCAGACTTTCCTAAAATAGTCAGCAGTGTGTGACTGTGAACTTTCCTCCCCTAAAATGAAAAATAATTCCCACCAATGCAATTCAGATTACATTTCCATGTAACTCCTAGGCTTGACTGGGTATGAATTGGGGAGAAATAGGTGGAAAGCCCTCTGCTCCTTGATTCATTCACCAACATGGATAACTTCTAGAACATCTTATTCAATACAGAAAAAAAGAAATAACAGTGTGAGTGGGTTTAAAACGCACTCTGAGGGTACCTGAGCACTGGTATGGTCTAGAGACAGAATCTGTACATTCAATGATTCAGTTTCCTTCTCCATGCATGGAAAATGTGCTCTGACACAAAACAAGCATGTATCAAGAGACCAGACAATTCCCTGGCTACAGCGCCTCCAGCAAAGGGTTCACCAAGCAGAGCTTTGCTGTGAGAATAGGTTGCAACAAGAGGTTGCTGTGCCAAGAGGCTCAGTGGTTGCTGCTTTACCACCTACAAGCATTTCTTGCTAGGTCTGCTCACTGCTTCCTACATCCCCTTCTGGACAAGTGCACTCCAGCTAGCAGCAGATCCGTTAATCTTTCTCTAAATGAGTAAGTGCTGTTTATGCTGCTGCTGTCTTTTTTCCCCTCTCTGACTACTGGTCACAAAGCTCATGAGGGCACCTATTAACTGTCAGACTGCCAGAAATTATGGAACAAAGAAAAAGTTCCTGATGTTATGAAACACAAAAATTCTACTTATAGAACCGCAAGCTGAGAAGATGAAGGATATCTTCTCAGGGAAGACACAGACATGACCTCACTGAGTAGTGATGTGTTGTACGTTCCAAAGCAACACAATACAGTCATGGCCTTCTGAGCTTTCTGTAACAGAAAGAAAAAAGTCACCTACCATCTAAAATCCCAACAATACATTACTCTGCAAAGTTATCCAGAAACAAGGGCTTCCTAGGTGGTATCAGTCAAACTGAAGGAAAGATCCTCCAAGAAACAGAGGAAATGCATGGCAGCACAAGCACGAGTCTGATCCAGCTCTAGAGAGCAGCATGAATGAGAGTATGAAGACAAGGGATGCTACAGATCACAGTGACAGCAATAGCACAGCACTGGGAGATGCCCAGAGGCTAAACTGGCTGTTGAGGCTGCAAAAGAAGTTTGCTTCCTGCTAGGATCCTCATTGGCTGGTGCCGTTTTTTTCAGCCCTGGCGGAGCAGGCTCTGCTGGTATATCTAGCGGCAACGCTCCTGAGCGGGCAGAGATAAGGACACACGCTGGTGGTCTGTCAGGGCTGGAAAATGGATCTGAAGATGTTCCTAGTCTTCACTGCATTTTTGCTTCATGCTACCCTGGGCTTCCCTATTCAGGTGAGAGCAGTTCAATGCAACTATGCTTTCTTTTCTAATTGACCTGTTC
>VZTV01020625.1:339-10745 GCA_013400875.1 Anhinga rufa
GTAAGAGATAATGGAACTATAAATAATTCTCCATCCTAGTGGAACCTTTAGAAATCCCTCCTAGAAGAAACAGTGTAAGAATTGTGGTTGTCCACACAGCAGAGGGGAAGAGATGAGCCCCTTCCCTCTGTAGTATGGCTTCCCGCCTCAGCTGAACAAGAGGGGCTGGCAGGGGCCAGCACTCCCACCCAATGGCCTGGAGGAGTCACCTCCCTGAGGAGCTTCTTGGCCCTCTAGTCTTGTACTTCTGAAGCTGAGTAAGCAGGGCTGCATAACAGGGATGAATGACATCTCCATCTTCCTCCATGCGGGAGGAGTCAAACAATATACTTTCTTCACAAGTACCTTTGTCAGCACATCATCCAAGAGCCCTCTGCTGTTTCTTAAAGACACCTTCCTTGTATTTCTGTAGTTACTTCTGGCCCTCCCTGCTGCTGCCTTTCCCCACTACTCTCTGCTCTGGCCTTCCAAGCCTTCTCAAACCTTTGCATGGACAACAGCTCCCTGCGGACTGTGGGGAGCAGTCTGCTACACTTGTAGGAGTCTAGCTACATAAAGAAGGTAAACAATCTCTTGACGCCTATCCTGACAGCAAGGCTGAGATCTACCCAGAGTATACTATGATGTATTTATCAGTAAAGCTCTAACAAAGACAATTCTGTGACACCTCTTGCTACATTATTAGAATGGCAATTTCAGTATTGGAAGTTCACACACTTCTCCAGGGTGGACTCCTCTCTGTTCTGAAGCTTCAGTATCCTTCTTTTCTGACACGCATCTTTAAATGTCTCTTCTGCTACTGTAGAAGGATTCCTTCAAAAAAGCATGAAGCTTATAAACTGGGACAAGACGAGACCTTTTTTGTAGCTGTCTCTGAGATTCAGGAAAAGGTCTTTGGACAAAATTGCCTATGTCCAGCTCCAGGGAGTTTCATTCTGCACATGATCAGTAGCAATTCACCAGAGACATGAAGCTAGCGTGGCAAGGTGTAGACAGAACAGCATCCATACAAGTACTTTGATGACCTTATACATTGAGTGAGCCTGCAGTTGGCTGCTAAAGCAAACGGGATGCCAGCTGATGATGCACAGCATAGGCGCTGTGTGTTTGCGGCACTATCCCTACTAATGAGGTAGGTTGCTGCGCTCTGCAATAGCTGAAGTTTCTATGGAGCTTTTATCTTCAGCTTCAGTGAGTCACAATAATCCAGCCTGGCTGTGCAGAATGTGTTCATCACTACTGCTAGATCCATGCCAAAGAAAAGGAAGCATAGCTTCTTGGACAGCCAGAAGTAGAATAATTAATTTCCGACTATTTCTAGCATCTTGGTATTGAAATACCAGCTAGAGTAGAATACTGCACAGAATTTACAATGCTTTGCAAAATGAAGGTCAAGTGCCTTCCCAGAGAAAAGGGGTCGCTGCTTCTTCTAGTTCCCTCAAATAACTCACACTAAATACATTTCTATGCTGTGGCTTAGATAGAGCCTGAGCCAGTTGCTCTTGCTGAGTAATTTAACAGTATCTTGTGATCTACATGTCAAAAACAGTAGGAAAATCAAGTATGGATGTTAATAGGATTTAAAAGGTACTTTGCAGTAGCAACAGCTAGAGACACAATTAGGCCTCTGTCTTTGCTAGTCATTGAAATATAATGAAAGATTAGTATAAGTAGTTACATTACAGTGGCCAAAATAAAAGAGCTAAGCACTGCGTTGTCTTTGGTGTCTGTACTTATTTGCAAGTTTTGAAGTAGCAGTTCCTTAATGTCTTAGCCATAATAATATACTGTGGAGGCTGTATTGCAGATGTACCTTTAGCATTCTATTTGCTTCTTATAAAGCAAAACTAAATAAAGGCAGCACAAAATGGTACTTTGCAATATATGTTGGAATAAACACTTCTCTGATATGCAACATCTAAACATTATGGTGTAGATATGTGAGAGGATAGGCAGTGTTCAGTACTCTACATTAGAAGCTGCTAGTAAAGGAGTACATCATAGGTGAGGTGACAGCATAAAATGTTCAATATAAACCATCTTGGTTAGGGGGAAAAAAAATCCCAGCCCAGCAAATTAATCTTTAAGGTGGTCAAAACCCCTCAATGTTCCAACAGTGTTCCGCTGAAACAACCTACCTTGTTAGTTATTATTAATGCTTTTGAGCAAAGGGAGGTTTGGCAGCAGCTGGAGGTAGTTGCTGGCTTTTTACCCCAACAGGCTGAAGGGAGGGAAGGGAGAGGAGGACTGGCTTTTCCCAGTGGCAGAATCTCGAATATGGGCAGAAGAGTCTAGAGGGCATCTGTTCACAGTGTTAATGACAAAAAGGGATTGCTAGGATGCTTTCCTCTCTGAGGTAATGCAATGAAAAAGACAGAGTTGCACATTAAGCAAGATCAACATCTGACCCTCCATGGGGGCCCCAAGACCTGCAGTACTTTCTGCAATGAATAATACCTTGTAATGAAAAGACCTTGATTCAGTGAATGTGCCTGATGGGCACATCTAGGACATAGTGCCCATACAGCCAGACATCAGAGCGTGAGAACTTTCAACCTGAGCAATGTGCCAAAGGGTGCCTCCATCTTACCCGTTCATGCCTTGCTGGGATAAAAGAGACATGATCTTTTGATTTCTCCATCAATGGTGGCCTGTGGCTTTCTATTACCAGCTGTTACTACACAGCTGGTAGGAAGCTACAAGCAGGTTGGCAAGGTACTGCCCTGCAGAAGATGACTGGACAAAGATGAGCAGGAACAGCACCCATCCTGTTCTCACTCCAGTGGAGCAGTAGCTGTGACTTGTAGCCACCTGCAGGCGTAGCCATCGGCACAGAAGCTCCCAAGGAGCAATCTTATTTTAGAGATTGCTGCAACACACAGAGGTGGGATGCATACTCAGCCCCTAGGAGTACCCTTCTCCCCATTAGAGGCTTACAAATGAGCTCAGCATAATCCAGTCCTACTGGTGATGGTTTACTGGGCATCACTTTGTTACATCCTGCCAAAGATGAAAAGAGTTCAGGTTGCTTTCTCAGCCAATGAATCTCATGTAGTACCACCAAGTAGTACTCAGTAAATCCTCAGCTGCTACTATAAAATGAAATAAAATTACCAATAAGCCCTATTTTTAACCACAAAATAAGTTACTCATTATGCAATATATGCTTCTGTCATTCTCTGAGGAAAAAATGCCTAATTGCTTACATTATATCTCACTGGAAATATAACAAAAAAAACAAGCCAGGCCATTGAAGGATGAAAATAACTATCATGGCAACATGTGGTACAGGGGCTGATCCTAAGAGAGAAGTATTTATTCTGAAGAAATGTAAATTATAACAGGAGTTCTGATAAAAGCTCTGCCAATTAGTGAAATTGCCTGAAGGAAGTCACATTTACCTAAATATTATTTGCTTAAGCTTAACCTATATTGCTCTGTTCTTGTGTGCAGGGGTGGAGAATAGTGGCATACAAGATTGATGGAATCCTGATTTTTTTTTTCCCCCTATAGTATCCTTTCTTCTGCTCTTTGGGACTATAACTCAGTGTAATATAGAAAGGTAGTTTTCTGAAAAGTTATAGCGGTCATTACTTACCTTTAAACTTATGGTCAGTTTGACAATATCTCTAGCAGCCTTATGGTTTCATACCTACATATGTATATACCTTGTTTTTGCCTCAACAAGCCAGGGTATAAAGCTGTATCTTCCTTTCTGCTGACTGCCTATCACTTGCACGCATTAACAAAGAGGAGCATACAGGGTACTACTACTACTAAGTGACATTATATTTCTGCAAATGTGATGGGTAGCCATTTCTCAGGAATCCTTATGTCCTCTGCACACAAAACCTGCAGACCTCCAGAACAGCTGCTACTTATTAGTAGTCTATAAATCTGCACACCCATAAATGTGTTGGATGTGCTTGGTTAGCTATCAGATATGCAGAAAGGTAACGGTGTGGCACTCATTAGAATTCACAAATGCACTTTTTGTAGTGCTTTTTTTGTCCCCAGAGGTATATTCAGGCCAAATCAATGACCTCCAGAAAGTGGTGATGATGCAGTGCACAGCTTGGAAATCAATTCATGAGGGAGGGTGACATGAAAGATTAATTAGATATTTGTACTTTCTGGGGCCACAGTTGTCATTTTTGTGGAAAGGCACCTGTTACGTGCAAGTATTTACCAGGTTTGACAAAACAGGGCATAACTGGACATGAAGGCTTAAAAATTCATACTTGCAATTGAAAGAGTAAACGTTTAAAGGACACCACAGCCATCGTTCTACACATGCAGTGTGCCACATGGAAGAATGGTGATGCACTAACATTACTGTTAAAAGGTTCATAGTAATGACTACCTGCTAAACACAATATAATTAGAGAATACTTCCCTATGAATTAAATGCAAATACTTTGATATGTGACTGAGTGAGCACATTTAGTTACTATTATTGTATTAAATACCATTTAAACCCCATTCTCAAGTGCCTGATATTTTTTTCTGAAATGGCAGTCAGGCAGAATACAGTATTTCCACACCAGGGGCAGGAGGGGGACTGGAAAGCTTGGTGAGGCATGAAAAATTGAATTTCAGCAGGGCAACGGAAGGGACATTCTTGGGCAATTACAGTGCTCCAGTGTTTGCAGTCTGCAAAGGCTGCAGTCATCTGTGGCAACAGAGTGGTGTATGACTCCCCCAAGGCAGTGCACTCTAGTTAAATCAATTTGTCAGAAGCGGGGCTGCTCCCTCCCTTCTGCAGAGGAGACCCACCGGAGCGGAGGACAGCTGGGGCGCGCAGCTGTCTCTCTGCAGCAGATCAATTAGAACATCAAAATTCATCTGCTAATTAGCAAGAATGTACAGAGGGGAAAGAAACATCCCTTAAATGAATCATTTCCATGTATTAATGAATTCAGTGACATCCCAAATTTAAAGCCTAGCCCAACAAGAAGAGACATAGCCACGTGAGGCACCACCTAACATGATGAGACAATTTCATTATAACAAAAGTTTAATCTGCTGCTGAAGTGAAAATAAAACTCACTAAAACTAAAAATTTGCACTTCCAGTATCAGTGAAAGAAGACCTACATCTAGTAGAGCTACTAATGTTTGATCACAGTGTAAACACTGATCACTGTAATGTGATATTGAGAGTAAATATGAGTGGCACCAGGAAAAATACTAATCCCAGTCAGCCTGACATACTGCTTGCTCTGAAATATGCTGAAAAGTCCCTTGACTTCTGTGATTGAGGACTGGGCCTCCGGTCAGCAATTTTTATCCTTGCTTTTATTTATTTTTATATTCGACCTTTGCGTTGTTATTAGAATGACACTTATTGTTTATTCACATGTTGCAATGTTGCCGAGGGGTGTTTTTACAAGAGGACGGCCAAAGTCAGCTGCTGATCCAATGCCTTTTCAAGGCTTAGGAGGACAAGGTCACTAATTTTTTTTCTGACACTTTTAGCACAGTTTAGCATGGTAGTAGAGAAAAAAAAAAAAAAAGAGAAAAGTAGTCATACTACTTTTTGCATCAAAGCTCAGAGAGTAGCTGTTAATTCTTGCATGTGCCGTTCTCAGCCCAAATAGGAGCCAAGCACATTGATTGGTAATGCATAGAAAATTAATTTCTTCAGATGGGAAGGGCACCACCAGCCTCCCTAGTTACTTCCAGTGCCTCAGCCATCACAGCCTAATCGCAATGGACTTGAGAGGCTCTTCTCCAGATACCAAGCACAAACCCTTTGTTTGGAACTCTGTCCGAGAACACTCGCACAATGGGTATCTTGTCAGAAATGATTAAGAAAAAGAGAACATCGTTGTGGAGAGGACTAAGGCACAACTATCTCCCAGAAACAGTAACATAGTAAGGGAAACTAAAACTAGCATCAGCAATGACCCTACTGCTCTTTTGAAGCAGTTGATTCACTATAATTCAATACATTTCCCAAGGTGTTTATTTTTAAGGCTCCATTTTCTTACAACTGTATGTAGATGTGATTTTTAGGCTATTTGGCATCAAATAAGCAACTGCAAATCATTGTTTTCAAATACCTTACTATAACTTGCAGCATGGAGAAGCCACAATGCACAATGCCTATTTGAAAACTACATTCTTTAACATACAGGGTGCTGACTGCTTACCTCATTCTTAGTTGTTTAGTTGCCTCACCAAGAATTTTCCGCTTTTGTTCTTTTAGTGGCACTCATTAAAAGAAAAACTGCTTTGGATGGCTCAAAACACAAAGCCACACAGCAATGCCAGTACATGAGGAGCTCAGTTCTCCGAGGGAAGGCTATGAAATGTTATTGTTAGCTCTGCTGCAGTAAAACAAACTGCCACAGAGAACCACATCCATTCTTATCTACTGAAGGAGATGAGCTGAAAGCAAGTCACAGAGGGGGTCAACCAAGGTAGTACAGTGCCCCACTTGCCTTGCAATAACAAAGAACATGCATGAAAAATGTTTTATATGAAGAAGCTTTATCACCACCCTCACTTCTTTTCAAATCCTGCATTGGACTTTTATCTTACACTGATCTCCATTAGACCCAGTAAAGTCTATGCATGAGAAGGAAGAGCACAACCCACCAAGTTTTACAGCTCTAAGCTGCCATTTAGTTCTAAATTTCTTTCTAAAGTGAGGACTGCTGAATATGGCAAGCACCGAGCTGTAATATATATACTCCATTAAAAGCAGTCCAGAGAATGTGACATTCTTCTTATCGTATTACCTCAGTTACTGGCAGAATAATATAATTATGATTCACATTGAAGTGGCCTACAAAATGAATTTAATCAAATTTTAATATAAAATATGGCCACTTAGAGCATATTCCGTTCAATAGCTTGTTCAGTCAAGATGCTGTGTAGGGAGGGGAAGTGCCCAGTTGTCATTCCCAGTAACAAAACAACAACTGCTTTTAAGTCAAATATGGCATCAGGATGTTTAAGCAGACATTAGAAGATGCATGGGTGTCACCGCTATTGTGCTGTACTCGGTAAATAATTTGGCATGAATGACTGCTGTGTCACTTTCAGTCCCTTACGCTTACAATACAAAGACATGGAGAAACTTAGTATTTGAGTGCTCCTAGCAAGGAAAGAGTAATTCATTCACTGAGAAAACTCTTCTACCTGTATTCATGCAGACCAAGTGTCTGTATTCTGTTCTAAAGGACACCAGTGCAAATTACAAGTGTAGTAATTGAAAACACACCAGTTGCTGCAATTCTACACTGTTCTGACCGAGTTGATATCTACTGATTTACTTATAACTAGATGACTTCAAAGCAGAGTGTGTCCCACTGATTAGATCTTCGGTAACTCCAAATACAAGGAGATACTGTGTAGGCGTGTAAAATTCTCACCATGTAGGTAGTTTTTCAGAGAAACAGCTTGGGAACTATGGTTGCAAATGTTCAGATATGAAACTAAATGCAGAAAACACACAAAAGATGCTAGATGTGAGAGGTACTAGATACAAAAAGCATTTGTGCAGGAGTTTAAGTTCATGATTGTGCACATTTTCTGCAGCAAAATCTTGGATTTGTTGCTCTTCAGTTTTATGCTTTTGAGTTTTAAGGCTCTAGCAAAGCCCTCACACTCTGTTAACACAGGAAGAGTGGTGGTGAGTTAAAAAATTCAGTGGAGAACTACCTTTTAGTTTACAATATCTGAGGGTCCAGACATGCAGTTTACAACTATGTACAACATTTTAGCTATTTGACTATGATTTCCTAGCTGTTTGTGAGACTTTTTCTGGATGACATTCATGGGCTTTGTTGTTTTATTTTGTTGGAGTTTGGCTTTTTTTTTTTTTTAAAAAAAAACCCTGTCCATCTGCTAATCTCCTCAGGCTCTCCCCACATCCTTCACTGCCTCATAGCATCTGTCTGCTTTATCCTTTCCTTACACTAGCTCCAGTTACTCTTTTCCCTTTACTTCTGTTATTTTAATTTCTTTTTGATTCCTATCTGCTACATCTGACCATCTTTGTATACTGTCTCTTCGTTTCCCCCTCACAGCAACCCTATGATCCCACATCCTCACCGTGCTGCCTCCAGTGACATTCTAGCCCAGGAGTAACCTTCCTGTCATGTCCACCTTCTACTTCACGTCTCAGTTTTGGCACTGCCTTCAGGTCTTTAGTAACATTATTCCTAACTGCACAACTCATCTCTCAGCCTCTTACTTTCCCTCATGTCTGCTTTTATTTTCTCTTAACTTCTGTGTTTAAAATTACCACAACCAGCCACAGCTTCCTTACAATTCCCCTTTCCACTATTCCCTTAGAAATCAAGATTATTTATTCTGAAATTACTCCTTATACTTAGCTATACTTTCTGAGTGATTTCTCTTTCTCCCTACTACTCACTCTATCTCTGCTCAGGAGGCCAAGGGGATACTGGACTCCCCTAGCAACCTTTTCCAAGTGCACTCTAGTCTAGAATTTTGTTCAATTATTTTATTTTATGTTTATTTAGTGTCACATCCAGTTCTACTTGCATCTCTGCTCCATGTTACTGTCATCTATGATCCACCAACTCCTTCCTTCCCCTCTTCAGAACTAACTGAACTAATTTTTGATGACTGGATCTTCCACTCCATCAGTTAGACACTTTACCACCCTCCTATCTTCATTCAGCCAAAAGCGCCGATTCAAGTCTTCCACCCTGCCAGAATAACCTTTAATTTTATTTTGTTCCAACTGAGAACATCACATTCCCTCTTGCTACCATGATAGCCTTCTCTATCTTCTGGTCTCAGCCAAAACAGAGCATCACCCGCTTCTCCTTACTCCCTATCACTAGAAGTCCCAGTGTTCTCCAGGTCATGAATGTTGATGACTTTTTGTCTATTATCAGTTTATTCTTGCATTCTTTTGCTTTCTGTGCCCCCCTGCATATGGCTGCAGATCACCTCTATTTTCCACCTTTTTCCTCCTCAATTCACTAATTGTTCTGCCTCATTATGAAACAGGGGAACTGTTTGGATACCCCACTTCCCACAAGCATTTTTACAAATACTGTTTGAAACTCTCCATTTCCATTTAAGTATCTTCGATACTTAAAAAGACATTTAAAAGAAATTTATGTAGGTAAACTCAGTTATAATTTTAGGAAAAGAAATACAACCACCTCATATAATCAGATGTCAACCAAAATCACGTTGTCTTAGCAGGAAGTATATAAAATCTAAAACATTTCCCAAGTTTTCATTAATGTTTAACTTATTCTTGAAAACAGGGAAGGAATGGGGTTGGTTTTAGAAGATATTCCAAGTTAATGGTGCAGCTCTACAACCATGGCAACAAAGAGTTGACTTCCTGCTGCTGGGGTCTGACATGGGAGCTGCAAACAGTACAGCGCTGGGATCGTGATTAATACCAATAGAAGTGCTGTGGTTTCACTGCTCTGCAATAGCTACTTCATGTGTTTGTTACTACGCACACAAGTCATACTAGGTCCTCACTTGTTTTAGGATTATTTTCCAATGAATTTAAACTCATAACAGCTTTTTAAACATATCAGCATCTTACATTAAGAATAAATGTTTTCGCCTCAGAGCTAGGCAAATAGCATAGGAAAACCTGTTTTGTTTAAAAACATGTATCTTACCTCTAAACAGAAGATTGTTTCCCAGGTTATGCAAAATAAACACGAAATCCACTATATTTTTACTGAACATTAGCTTGAAAAAGAAACTCAAAACTGTTATATATTACTCTAAACAAAATATAACTTGTTTGAACTGATTTCTACACAAATTCTAATTGATTAAAATTGTGCTGAATAGTGAATATCTAAACATACTATTTATAATTATACTATTTTTAAGACAGATCATTAAATACTGTGATTGTCAGAAATACTAAAACAAACAGAAATTTATTGCATAAAATTAAAATATTAGATAGGTCATCTTCAAAGTTGATGCAGGATATTCTATTTTCAAGATCACTCTTTTCTCAGGGAGAAGATTAATTTTTGTTTGCTTCCCAATCTACACATTTTAAAGTAATCTATGGTGTAGCTATGGTACTTCCATCTGTTCCAGAAACATGCCCTTTCAATTCTACCTTTTCATTTATCAAGACCATGATGAATATAAAATCAAAAGTATCATAAATTATCACAATCAAGCCACTGAATATATTAGAAGTTGAGTAAAGAAAGATACTGAAATAATTTGTCTTGCCAAGTGAAATGATGGAAAAGGTAGCAGTGCAGGGGGCAATGCTATGCATGGAAGAAAAATAAATGGAATGGTCTCCGTTTCACTGACTGCTCAGTATATTTTTTCTGTCCAGTTCTCTCTAGTAGGTTAATAGCTGGGCTGTCTTAACCATGATAGCCTTGATGACTGTATTGCCAAGAAATCATGATCTACAGC